>OX578138.1:106096013-106367013 GCA_951213105.1 Amaurobius ferox
TGTCCGTAATGGGGAGTAAGGTTCCTGATAGTTGATATAACATGGTATATACACACAAAAATAACACTTCGGAAAACGATAATTAGCTGAATAGTTCAGAAATGAAGATGGAATTTTCATGAGCGCCTGTAATTGCGGCTTTTCTGATAGTTTGCCGAAATTATCAACAAAATAGCTAAAAATTAATGAGCAAAGGTTGCAGAATGCTTTACAGTGTAGTTTAAGCGTTAAAGTATACTTTAATAAACAGAAAAAGAAAACATTATATATTTAGAAAAAAAATCAATATATTTTGTTTTCAAATTAATGGTATGCGACTTAAATTCGAAATGCGTTCGCAACTAGTGATGTTTTGCGATAATGCGATGACAAGATATCTTTGTTTAATGGCTGTCTAGACACTTCAGATACCTAGAGGGCTGAAATTTTGCACACTTATAGTAATTTAGTAATACACCATTTACACAGGAAAAAACCTGACGGAGCCAAATTTTTATGTTTACCTCACAGGACGGGAAAATGAAAGAGGGGGGGGGGGGTCAAAATTACTTCCAGATGCCCCAGAAATGTTGTTTGAAGCTTTGATTTTCCGGTAAAGACGTCACACACAGATCTACAGCCAGACGGAATAACAAACATATTTTATTATGCAAGAAAAGAAGATGATTGTCTATATGTTTGTAGAAAATTAAAGCTACCGAAATCCGGGAAATTTGGTACAGGATTAACTAAACTTCCTATATCAGCAAGATTTTTTTTTTAAATTTAAATTCGTTTTTCTCTAAGATATATCTGGGCCAAGTCAACACTGCCTCCATGGTAAGCGTACGATACATCAGGAAAGTTGGTGGAAACGAACGGAAACCATACAAATGTTTGAAAATTGCCGTTTCGCATTCTGCATCCCCCCCTCTCTCTGAAATATGGGCTATTTTGTGCAATGTTTCCACTTTGGAGTTTTCCCATAACTATTCTTGTTCCCAGAACAATGCCTTTCTTTGTGTATTGTGTAATGATACATTTTTCAGGCACCGCAAAAAGAAAACAGTGACATAATTTCTGAGTTCTCTTCACAGTTTGGGTATTTTCCAAAGGAGATTATCCCTTATTTTGGGCTAAACCAGTTCTGTGGTTATCCCTCCCCCCCCCCCCCCCCCTCAGCTATGATCACAGAAAATAATTTACTCTTCTAGTGGAAATCCAATTTTCAGAGCTTCATGTGTACATTGCGGCTTTAAATCACTGTCAGGAAATACCAGTGGCTGTTAGTCATACAAATGCCGGGAAATATACAACAGGATGTAGTAAACAGTTAATTACACTAATTAAAATAGTTTAACGCATTTAGGCACATTTTATCATTCCCAACTTCAGAGTTGTGTTGCGATTTATTACTCCTAGATCACTAAACGTACTCCTATTTTCATTATTACTATCCCTGCAATACATGGTTAATGTATAGGGAAAGTATTGGAATCATACCGAAAATCACAACTCGAGTTTTCGATGGATCTACACGCTTCGAGACCTCTAAAATACGAAAAAACAATTTTTAGCGTGACGTCTCTCTGTGTGTGTGTGTGTGTCTGTCTGTCTGTGCAATGTATGTATCCACTCTAACTAAAAAACTACTGGACCGAATTTCATAAAATTTGGTAGGTAAGTCACTTGGGTAAGACCCTGGTGCTGATGAGTTTTTCCACTTTTTTTTGTTAGTGGTAGGATTCGTAAAAACAGAACCTGCCTTTTTTTACGGAATGGCCCATAAAAATTTCATGTATCCACTCTAGCTAAAATACTAACTGACCAAATTTCACAAAATTTAGTAGATAAGTTACTTGTGGGATACTCTAGTGTTGATTAGATTTTGGTACGATTCGGAAAAGAAGAACCTGCCTTTTTTTACGAAATGGCCCGCAAAAATTTAATGTATCCGCCCTAGCTAAAATACTAATTGACCAAATTTCACAAAATTTGATAGATAAGTTACTTGTGGGATACTTTGGTGCTAATTAGAATTTGGTACAATTCGAAAAAGAACAACCTACTTTCTTTTACGAAATAGCCCGCAAAAATCGCAAAAATCTAAAAAAAAGAAAGGAATACGTATTCTCAAGGATTAACCGTTCTCAAGATATTTGAGATTTTTGCATTTTTGTTATGCCGATTTCGGAAAAATGCCCAATTACCAAATAAAAACAAAAATTGAATTAAAAACGCAAATTTAGTGTTATTTGGTGCAATTAAACTCAATCTAACGAATTATTAAAGAAATAAAGAAAATATGAACTTGAGTCTGCAGGGAAAGTCATGTGCTGCCCACATCGGATTTTTAGCCTTGATTCAAGAAGATCATTGTTCCCATAGGTTGTGTTGTAAATATAGATAGAAGAATAGCGGCTCGATGGATAGAGCCTAGCCAGAATGAGATCATATCGCACGTCGGCTGCAATATCGTCACAACTAAAAAAAATCTGACGTTGTCAGCGCATGACTTTCCCTATAGACTCATATTCACGTTCTCTTTATGTCTTCGATAATTCGTTAAATTGAGTTTAATTGCACACAATAACAGACATGATTACTTTAAACTATGCTGAATTTGCACGTTAAATTCAATTTTCGTTCACATTTGGTAACTGGACTTATCTTCAACAGTGGCATAGCGAAAATGCGAAAAAACTGAAATGTCTCCAAAACGGCTAGTCTTAGAGCAATGGAGTTGATCCTATTCTTTTCATCGTTAAAAATTACGTATAAAACAAGCATTTAATTGATGATATATTTGAGCATACGTAGTCATTTATTTTAGATTTTGACGATTTTTGAGGATCATTTCGCAAAAAAAAAAAAACAAAAAAAAATTTCTGTTTTTCCGAATCGCACCAAATACTAATCAGCGCCAGGGTGACCCAGAAGTGACTTACCTACCAGACTTTATGAAATTTGGTCGCTTAGTTTTTGAGTTAGAGTGGATACATTCATTGTACAGACAGATACACACACAGAGAGACGTCAAGCTAAAAATAGTTTTTTTGTATTCTAGAGATCCCAAAACGTGCAGAACCGTCGAAAACTCGAGTTGCGATTTCTGACATGATTCCAATACCTTCCCTATACATTACCATGTATTGCAGGGAAAGTAAAAATCTGATGTGGGAAGCACATAATTTTCGCTGCAGATTTATATCCACGTTCTCTTTATTTTAATTAAATTTATTTCACTTTTAATTCAATTTTCCATCTTATTTGGTAACTGGACTTACTTTCAAAGGTGGCGTAGAGAAAATCCTAAAAAGTTAAAATATCGCGAGAACGGATAGTCCTAGTATAATGGGGTTGGTATTATTCTTTTCTTCGTTAAAAATTACATATAAAACAAGCATTTAATGGATATATTTAAGCATACGTAGTTTTCATTTCAGATTTTGACGATTTTTGCAGGCCATTTCGCAAATAAAAGCAGGTTATTTTTTTCCGAATCGTACCAAAATCTAATTAGCACCAGAGTGACCCACAAGTGACTTATCTGCCGAATTTTGTGAAATTCGGTCCATTAGTTTTTCAGCTAGAAGGGATAAAGGCAATTTTTGCTGGCCATTTCGCAAAAACAGGCGGGTTCTTTTATCCCGAATCGTACTCAAAACTAATGAGCACTAGATTCTCCCACAAGTGACTTACTTACCCACCAAATTTTATGAAATTCGGTCAATTAGCTTTTTAGTTAGAGTGGATACAATATCTGCACAGAGACAGACACACAGACAGACAGATAGATACAGACACAGACGTCACTCAAAAAATAGTTTTATTGTATTCTAGAGGTCCCGAAACGTGTAGATCCGTCGAAAACTCAAGTTGTGATTTTCGGTATGATTCAAATACTTTCCGTATACATTACCATGTATTGCAGGGAAAGTAATAAGCACTTAATGGATATATATGAGCCTAAGTAGTATTTTATTACTTTCATTGAAATTCATGGTGATGTATAGGGAAAGTATTGGAATCATGCCGAAAATCGCAACTCGAGTTTTCGACGGATCTACACGTTTTGGGACGAAAAACAATTTTTAGAGTGACGTCTGTGTGTGTGTGTATTTGGCTGTCTATTTGTTTGTCAGACTGTGTGTCTGTCTGTGCAATGTATATATCTACTCTAACTCGAAAACTAATGGACCAAATTTCATAAAATTTGGATGGTAAGTCACTTGTGTGTTGCTGTAGTGCCGAATAGTTTTTGGTACGATTCGGAATAAAAGAACTCGCCTGTTTTGCGAAATGGCCCGCAAAAATTGCTTGTATCCACTATAGCTAAAAATCTAAAAGTTCAAATTTTACAAAATTTGGTAGATAAGTTACCTGTGGGTTAACCTGGTGCTGATTAAGTTTCGGTACAATTCAGAAAAAAGGAACCTGCATGTTTTTTGCAAAAATCGTCAAAATCTAAAATAAAAGATTAATTATGCTGAAATATATCCATTAAATGCTTGTTTTATACGTAATTTTTAACGATCAAAAGAATAAGATCAACTCCATTACACTTGGACTAGCACCGGCCGTCCAAATAGCTGCTCTTAGTCCTCTGGACGAGTCGGACGGTCTGGGTCTTCAACACTTGGACTAGCCGTTCTCGAGATATTTTAGTTTTTTCGCATTTTCGCTACATCACTTTAGAGAAAGAGCCCAGTTACCAGATGAGAACGAAAATTAAATTAAAAGTGCAAATTCAGTCTAATTTTAAATAATTATATTTGTTACTTCGTGCAAATTAAACTCAATGTAATGAATTATTGAAGAAATAAAGAGAATGCGAATATGAGTCTGCAGGGGAAGTCATGTGCTGCCCACATCAGATTTTTTTTAGATTTAACGATTTTTACGGGCCATTTTGCAAAAATTGTAAGTTTTTTTTTCCGAATCGTGCCAACATCTAATCAGCAGCAGGTTCACCTACAAGTGATTTGTCTACCAAGTTTTGTGATATTTGGTTTATTAGACTGGATACAGGTAATTTTTGCGGGCCATTTTGCAAAACAAGGCAGGTCTTTTACTCCGAATCCTACCAAAATCCAATCAGCACCAGGGTCATCAAGGATTTACCTACCAAATTTTATGAAATTCGGTCAATAAAATTTTCAGTTAGAGTGGATACAAAATCTGCACAGACAGACAGACAGACAGACGTCACGCTTAAATAGTTTTTTTTGTTTTGTAAAGGTTCCAAAACAGGTAGAGCCGTCGAAAACTCGAGTTGCGATTTTCGACATGAAAACTCAAGTTGCTATTTTTCGTATGATTCCAATACTTTCCCTATATATTACCATGTATAGCAGGGAAAGTAAAAATTTGACGTGAGCAGCATATGACTTTCCCTGCGGACTTAAACTCATTTTCTTTTTATATCATTAATAATTCATTAAATTGAGTTTAATTCCATTAAATAACACGCATAATTAAGTAAAATTACACTGAATGCACACTTGGGCACGGTAGCCCATTGGTTAGCGCGCTGGAGTTGCACTCGGTAGGCCCGGGTTCGATTCCAGCCACTGCCAAAACTGCCGCCGTGTTCACGCGGAGTACGATCACGTTAAACATGTGGATCCGTAAGTCCTTCCGAGAGGTTGGTGGTAGGGGAAGGAGGGTACGGTCCCTGTGGATGCCTCCCCCACTGGGTTCCGGTCTTAATTGGGTGGCACTTCCCGGCTGTCCAAACTGTTACCTTACACCTTTCTGGTAGGTCGGACGGTCTGGGTCTCAACAACAACAACAACTGAATGCACACTTTTACTTCAATTTTCGTTTTCATTTGGTAATTGAACTTATTCTCAAAACCGGCTTAGCAAAAACGTCGAAGACCCAGACTACAGGGCCTAGAAGTTACTTCTAGGCACTGTACCCAGACCGTCCGACTCGTCCTGGGACATGAGCAGCTGTTTGGACGTCCGGAAGAAGGCTTAGCAAAAATGTAAAAAAACTAAAATATCTCGGGAACGCCTAGTCCTAAGGTAATGGGGTTGATCTTATTCTTATTATCGTCAAAAATTACACATAAAACAAGTATTTAATTCATGAATTTGAGCATACGTAGTCTATTATTTCAAATGTTAAGGATTTTCGCGGACAATTTCGCATAAAAAAGCAGGTTCTTAGTTTTCGAATCAGATCAAAATCTAATCAGCGCCATGGTATCACAAGTAAGACTTGTCTATCAAATTTTGTGAAATTTTGTCAATTAGTTTTTCAGTTAGAATGGATACAAGCAAGCTTTGAGGGCCATATCGAAAAAAAAAATCCTTTTATCCTGAATTGTACAAAAATCTAATCAGCACCAGGGTCATCCACAAGGGACTTACCAAGTTTTATGAAATTCGTTGGGTTAGTTTTTGAGTTAGAGTAGATACATACATTGCACAGAAAGACAGACACACACGCAGACGTCACGCTAAAGATAGTTTTTCGTATTCTAGAGGTCCCGAAACGTGTAGATCCGTCGAAAACTCGAATAGCGATTTTCGACATGATTTCAATACTTTCCCTATACATTACAATATATTGCAGGGAAAGTAAAAATGACGAGTTAGTGTCATATTTGGTTTCGTAAGAATCGAAAATATGACCAGTGGTTGGAAAAACTACTTTATTATTGTAGTGATCTCCAACTACTACTACATTAAGGCAAATGTAGTTAACTACAACTACAACTACTTTTTTTTAAACAGTAGTGACTACAAACTACTTTTAAAATGTAGTCACTACATAACTACTTTGATAAGACGAATTTTGCCACAGCTTCAATTTTCGCAGATAGTTGAGGATATGGGCCAAAGCTCTTTCGCGCATCACGATATATATTTTATTTTTCGGGCGTTTCGTTAAATGTATTCTATATTGCGGCTTAAATGTGTTGTTTAAAGTGTGTAGCAAATTATTACTCAATTTATATATACAGGGTGTCCCAAAACATTGACCTCAGGTTTTATTCCTTAAATATTGATTTTAGACATAAAATTACAAAGTTGCTTAAAAAAAGGTACAGAATTTTATGAAATCGATAAAAATTTTCAAGGTATTAAATTTGAAGAAATACAAAATTTAAATTTTTATACGGTCCCCGAACAAAAACATTTCCAATGAGTAAAATGTGACCTATACACTAATAAGTTAACGTACAAAATTTCAGCATTTTATCGCAAAAAGTCCCAGAGATATGTTTAAACAAAGTTGGTGAGGGATTAATCACACATTAAAATGTAAATGTTTACAGCAAGAGTGCAAATGACGCAACTCAGAAATGCATCATAGGCAAATAATATCTGCCTCTTATCTTTAATGAATATTTGACATGAATGGAAAACATTTTGAACAAGCTTTGTAATCTTTGTGTAAAGTTATTATTTCTACACAGTGTAGATACTTTTGTAGCAATAAATAGCAAAGTTATTATTTATTTATGTAATCATTGTTTTCTCTCGCAATTTGTGTATGACCCCTGAAACGAGATCTGCCGACATTATTTTTTCCCTCGGAGAACCCATGTCGATGCATCGACATCAGCAAGTCAGCATTTTTGTTTTGTCATATTTCTGGGACTTTTTGTGATAAAAATGCTGAAATTTTGTACATCACCTTATTAGTGTATGGGGCACATATTACTCATTGGAAATGTTTTTGTACGAGAGCCGTATAAAAATTTAAATTTTGTATTTCATAAAATTTAATTCCCTTGAAAATTTTAATTGATTTCATAAAATTCTGTACCTTTTTTTAAGCAAATTTGTAATTTATTATATATGTCTAAGATCAACATTTAAGGAATAAAAGCCGAGGTCAATGTTTTGAGATACCCTGTATATATATATATATATATATAACAGTAGTTTGAAAGTCCAATGAAAGAAATGTGAGAAGCTGTAACTCGATAAATCTAACTTCCTAACAAGCCTACAAAATAAAAGTATAAATCAGCAAATCTTCAATCAAATAGAAAAAAATACAAATTTCGAATCATCAAGTGAAAGAAAATCATCAAAAATCAATGGTATGGAATTGCTAAAAGAAAAAGAAATGAAATCCAAGCTTAAATGCTATACACGTGGACAAGGGCTAGTCCTAAATCATGGATTTGTTCACTTCTCCAAAACTCTTCCTCGGGTCCAAGTATTTTGTTGAAACAAACACAAAAAATGTATGTTTCTGAAGAAATAGAACTATTTCTACTTGGACTGCATACATAAAGAAGAAAAAATAAAAGGAAACAAAAATACCTGGAAAATAATACTACAAATGCACGAACCTGTGGAACCCAGAATGAAGAGACCGGTTTTACTATTCGCAAAGGAGAAAGAAATGATCTACTGTTGCCATTCGTAAGAAATAAATAACAGTAACGCGAAAAGCCAAGAATAAGTGATAATATACAATCAGAGCTACTAAAAAGAGGGGCTAATAATAGAAAGGCTAATGTTTAAGTGGATGTAAAAATAAAAAAATTACTAATACACGAGAATGGTGATGTCAGGCTAATATAAAAACCAAGAATAGAATTCATGAAAATCCAGCTAATCTAAACTTTTTAACTATACCATTTACAAAATATGAGGGACATTTATATAAATTACTGGTAATTTTTAGATCATTTTTATGTATAGCATGAAATTTTTATCAGATAATCTATAAATTCTAAAAAGCTGATTAATTATAATATTTCTAAACAATTTAATCGATTTACAGGAATTAAATGATAAGATTTTATTAATGTTAAAATTAAAATAGTCTTTTTTATCATATAAATTAGTAACAATTCTATTAGAATGTTCAATAATAAGATTCAAATTCAAAAAATTAATATTATTACTAATAGTAGCTTCAATGGGAATTAATTACAAATTGTCTGGATAGAAATTTATATCTATGATATAATTTTCAGTATATACTAAGAAAAATTAGATCATCAACATATCTGTATAATGTATAATCTATTGAAGTAAAATACTGTTCACAATGATAAATGTATAAATTAGCTAACATACTGCTACTGCAGCCACCCTGTGGAACTCCTGAGACTTGTAAGTATAATTTATTTCCTTGATAAATATAATTATTTAAAATAACAAAGTGAAGAAGTTTAGGAAAATTTATAAAATTGGTTTGAATTGATAGATTAGTAATATAGGCATTATATAGAGCTAAAATTACAGCATACAGGTCTCTGAGATCTTAATATTAATAAAAAGATCTTTAAAATCAAAAGTTTGAAATCCTATTAGTTTTCTAAGTGATGTTAACTTATTCTTTAATTCTTTACTATTATTTAGAATAAGGTAATTATTGCTAGACTGACTTAAACTATCATTTATTTGATTTCAAGAATTTAGAAGTAATTTACTCGCAGTAGTAGAGTAAGTATTATGACCGCTAGTTACTGTTCTAAATTTAATAAGATTTTTATGAAATTTAGGAATAAGCACTATATATGGAAATTTAAGAAATCTATATTTAATATTTAAATCACTATACATATTGATAATTTTCAAGTTGATACTATTAATGGAATGTAAATCAAGTTTAAAAAGACCATTATTTTTTAAATAATCTAACAGAAATTGTATATAAAATTTTTTACAGATAATAGCATAATTATTAGAGGTTTTATCAACATAGGTGATAACAACAGAACTTTTTAAATCATTAATGGAGTGTTTAATATTATCAATATTATATATAGATCTAGACAATTTAATACTACTAATAGCATTTTTAATATATTCTAATAAAGTAAATTTCCACAGATTAAATGCCTCTAAAGGCATAGCATATTTAGAAGCTAATTTATATATATATATATTTATCAAGATTAATTGATTTTAAAACTTTAAAAGAATTATTACAAGAGGTTATGAATTTAGTGCCAAAAGACATAATGGTTCTAACGAATTGTCTTTAACTATACTTAAGTCTCCTGTAACTATATGCCCCAAGTCTGGATTTAGAAATTTAGCATAATCGTTTACTTTACAAATACATTAATTATCTAAAATTAACTTAGAATCATGATCTATAGAGAGAGATTGTGAAATTTCATTATCATTAAATATTGATCTACCAATAGACTTGTATTTAAAAATCTTTGATACACTCAAATCTTCAATAGGCATTAAATGTTTGAACTTGTTAAATAGATGACCAAAATTTATTGAATTATAAATGAGATGCTTGAAAGAGATGACACAATATGAATTAGTAGACATATTATTAAGAGAAGAAATTGATAAAGTTTAAATTTATATACTTTGATCTTGTAATAAGTAAATCATAGAAAATATGATTAAAATGTTCATTAGCAAGATTTAATTTTAAGAAAATTGCATAAACTTTATTTAAATGTTTTTTTTACCGCAAAAACCCAGGATCTTATTAATTTCCATTGAAAAGAGTTATTAAATTGATTATGTAAACAAATTATCTCAGCTTTAAAATTATGTTGTAATGTGTTTCCTTTACCACATTTAAATCTTTTGAAATTGACTGATTCACTATTATTTAGATAGGGTTTCAAAAAAAGGTGATTAAAAAGAGAATATTTATTATCTACAAAATTATTTTTTACAATATTACTATTTAGATAAATTTGATTTAATCCATATGGAAAAAGAGTACAATTTGATTTAATATAGTAGTTTTCAAAATAAATCCTATCTGCTGTATTTGTTCTTATATCCAAAATATGTATAGTGATATTTTCAAAACCGTGTTTAGCAAAGTGTTTATATTCTATACATTTCAAGAATTTTAACTTACTTGTATTATAAATACCAGAGATTGATCATTTATGGAAATGATCTGTAGAGCAAATATGAAAATAAAATATTCTGAAGTGAAAATTTTTGAGATCAAAATTGACTCTACGACAAGCTTGTGAAAAATATAAATAGAACATTATAAATAAAACAGGTACGAAATAGGTATGAAATACCCCTCTTTCCCTGTTCCATATATAAGGTAAGCAATTGAAAAAATAATTACATGTGGTGAACGATTGGTGAGTATAATCCCTTAACTACACCCTTAGATCAAAATTTAAGTGTTATCAATCATATATGAAATACAGGTACTTAAAGTACTAATCCTCCTGTTCCCTGCATAAACATACATGGTGTAAATGCATGAATAGTGTATATAAGGAAAAGTTTCAAACAGAAAAAATTTGCACATGGAGCTGGGCCTTTCTGGCTCCCATAAAATTTTTTGAAAATGAATATACACTCACGAACAATGAAAGTTGCGCACCAAGAAGAAAACATGATTCAATCGCGAAATGATGTAAACAGCTAGAGGGCGGGCTGGTATGCAGATGATCCCAGTCTGGTGTGATTGTGCATGGCCGTACACCCTTGAGGGACGCTGCAAGCATGAGCCAGTGGCCTTATAAACCGACGTGCAGTCGATGCCCCATCAATGCGTGAAGCTTCGGCCGACGCAAGCACGAGTGCGGAGTGAAAAGAATGGTGGGTAGAAGCCAGGAGCGTCGATATACGCAACTGCCGGACTTCGAGAGATGCCGGATCATCGGGCTGAAAACCGCAGGGTGGTCAGCGCGTCGGATAGCCCGTCACGTGGATCGTTTGGTCTATACCGTCTGACGGTGTTGGGAGCAGTGGTCACGGGACGCCACCCAGATACGGAGGACCGGCTCTGGACGGACCAGGCATACGACGAGTAGAGATGATCTAATGATGGTATAAAGCCCACGGCGACCGATCCGTGATACAGGCGCAAGTAGCGGGGCTCCTGTGTACCCATGAACCATATCTAGACGCTTGAGGGAAGCAAAACTGCGATCCCAGCGTCCTTTACGTATGCTGTCGTTAACACGGGAACAACGGCGGCTCCGGTTGCAACGGTGCCGGGCCAGAGCAACGTGGAACGCCGCAGATTGGCGATGTGTGGTCGTTTAGCGATGAGTACCGCTTCGTTTTGGGGACCGGTGATCAGCGTATCCGGGTGTGGAGGTCGCTTGCATAACACCAGAATCCCAACTTCGTTATCGAGCGCCACACCAGTCCCACTGTAGGCATCATGGGCTGGAGAGCCATAGCCTATGATAGCCGATCCGCTCTAGTAGTGGTTCCTGGACCATTGACGGGCCAGCGGTATGTGGATGATATTCTACGGTCCCATGTGCTCCTATTCGTTGCGGGGATTCCAGGTGCGCAATTTCAGCAGGACAATGCCCGGCCACACACGGCTTGAGTCGCCTAGACCTGCCTGAGTCATGTCCAGACACGTCCATGGCCTGCCCGCTCGCCAGACCTGTCCCCTATCGAGCATGTGTGGGACCAGTTGAAACGCCAGCTGCCTCGTTGCGGCAATCTTCGGGATTTGGAATGTAACATTCAACAGGTGTGGACTCGTCTGTCGCAGGATAACATCAGGCGTCTGTTCGACACCATGCCGGACCGTATTCCTGCTTGTATTGCAGCACGAGGCGGTGCGACGCGCTATTGAGGATGACCGGACTGTGTACCACAACTCCCTCTGTACGTGTTCTGCTGCGCTGTTTTTGTGATCATGTATATCATTCATCTGTATCTTCCCATCAATAAAATTTCATGTCCATCTTATGCTTCCTTCTTAGTGCGTAACTTTCATTGTCCGTGAGAGTAATTGAAAAAAGTGAAAAGTATATATATATATATATATATATATATATATAATTATATGACATATGACTTTCCTATGTAAAACTGCACTTCAAGCATATTTCTAGAAGAGCGTCATCTGTTTGAAAATTTTGCAAATGTATCAAAATTATTCCTACATGTTTTCAAGCTTTCACTGCTTCCACTGCATGAAGAAAAATCTGATGTGGGCAGCACATGACTTCTTTCACAGTGAAAAAGGATGTATAAGATCCACGGTACAATGTTTTAATGTTGAATTGTACGTTTGACACTTTTCCGAATGGCAACCTATAAAAACCATTTCAAAGTACCCAATTATATTTTACGCTAATCTAAACAATTATCAATATGGATAGCACATGCAATAAGCAATGTAGTTCATATATTAAAATATTTTAATAAGTAATTTATTAATTGGGCGTCATTTTCGTTAACTTTGCGTCATTTTCGCAATTTTACCGATAATTTCGTCAATCTTGGAAGAAATATCGCCAACTTGTTGATATTTCACTAAATGAGTCACCAAGTTCCCAAATGGATCGCCAAACCTTACAAACAAGTGAAGAGATGAGCATTTCTTCTTGTTGGCGAATTGTCAGGCGTCAAAATTGAAAACCATTACCCAAAGTATCTTCTCTCGTAAATGGAATGAACTAGATTAACGAGAATTGTGTAAACAGATTTATCGTTATGATATTACACATGAAAAGTTAACCTATTTCACAATAGTTTCTTTTAATTTTACCTGATTTCTTGATAAATTAATCTGAAAAATATGCAATATCTCGAGAACGGTCTATGCTAGTGTTTTAAAACTTATGTTAATCATTTTCTAATAAAAATTACATAAGAAATGATTACTTACGTAATAGTATTGAACTTTTTTTTTTTTGATGATTATTTCAAAATTTCATTCGAAAATGTGGGGATCTTCCGAACATTTGATTGCGTTTAAAATCAATCGGCTTCCAGCATTCACAGATTGTAATCGTTGCATAAATTTCGTTCAAAACGCTCCATTCGTTCGTGGGATATTGTAGCCACACACACACACACACACACACACACACACAGCCATCACCTCAAAAACAATCGATTCGAGTTCATTGATGCTTGAAACGTGCTCTTCAGTTGAAAACTTGAATTCGAATTTTCGACCCCGTCACAATACTTTTCCTATATATTATATTATGTACCATATAGGAGGAGGGAGGGGATCTAGGGAAAGCAATAAGCAGAAAACATTAAGGTATCCATATCGTGACATTCTTACATACTATACTGTAATATATCATAGGGAAAATAAAATAAATGTGAAAAATGAAGATTTATTCTTAATAAGAGTTTAACTAAAAAATATATATTCTGAATCTTTATGGTTTTTAAAATGCGTTCTCTGTGAGTACTCACATTCCTCAAGGGTTTCCTCAATGATCGCCATCTGTTCGCTGAGGGAGTTGATCCGGTCATCTCTGGGGTGCCTGCTGTCAGGGCCCTCTGTGGTGATCCTGCGCTGCCACTCTTCCAAGGCAACGAGTCTCTAAAGAACAGAATTTGTCTTTAACCAATTGGAATGTAATTGTGATAAAAAGTCAGATACTTGAAATTGCAGCGACAAGTGATTGTTAAAAAAGCAATTTGTAACAAGTATATAGCATAATGGTATTTGCACGTTAACAATTGAGTAATTAATTTTAAAATGTCATTACACAGTCACTGTCTTGAAAAACCCTTTCTCGCCAATAGTTGGGACTACTACCCCAGTTAAAATATTTTTATCTTTACATGGATGCCTCTATTGTATTGACAATGCCCTCCGTTGTAGTGACCTTGGAGTTAGAAAGAAGAAGATAAAACTCCTATGGATGAAACGTTTGAAAATACCATCATTCTTTGAGAATTTTATCTAGGTGTCGGTAGTGTCAGTAGAGTAGCTGCTATTGTTAGTTGACACAGCAGAAAGGCGTAGTATTTAGCATTTGTATTTTTAATTATTTTTAAATTAAGGGTTCCCTATTTATGAGTATAATCAACCAGTATTTTTTCACAGTTGTTGGATAGAGTACAGAATATATGGAGATAAAAATAAATTGAAAGTAAAATAATTTTGAATACGCAGGAATATTCTTTATTGTTTCAGTTCTATTTCGCATTGCGCTAATAATTTATTTTTTACAAAATTGACAGTTTAAATAAATATTTTAGGCTTTTCGCCATAGAAATGATACAATGCAAGACTACTTATTTTATCCCAGCGCCACCTGAATTACTGTCTCAAACAATATTAGCGTTTTTCTAATATGAAGTTTTAACTCCTTACTTCTACCTTCATGGTATTAAAAATGACTTTGATTTACTGAAACAACGTTGGATTCAATAAGTTTTATTAGTAAAACTAGAGCAACGTAAATAAGCTCAAATACCGCAATAAGCAGCATAGTTTCGAGGATATGTTGGATCCCTTCGTTCTCGAAACAACTTTATACTGCTTATTGTGGTGTTTATGCTTATTTACGTTGCTCTAGTTTTACTTCTCCTTTGCACAAAGTGTATTTTACTTATTAATAAGTTTTATTGTTGACACTAAATTGAAGTTAGGTGTTTGTTTGCGCTATAAAACACGCATAACAACAAGGCTTACTTGTTGCTACTGCAGTAATGTCTATTCAAGAAATTGAATCCGGTCTATCGATGCTGGTTTCTGAAGTAGGATCGTGATTCTAAATGATTGGACACACTTCTGATCGACAGGTTTTGTGGCTGTTAAAAAGTTGCCCGACTCTACTGAAGAAGAATCTTTAGACATAGTTGCATCCCATTCTACGACCATGTAAAATGTCTAATGTTTTTCTCATCAACTTGATAGTTGTGATTTTCTTCATCTAGTTTATAAATTATTGAATCACATATGGAAATTGTTTCAAGTGAATTGCACGACTACATATTTCTGGATCGATGGGTCGCAGATCTATGATTCTATTTTAAGAAATGCTTCAAATAAGGTAGACTTTCAGACTATGAGAGTTTTTGTCACGTGACACGTTTTAATAGAAAAAATTACATAATTTACTTTTTATCCTCGAGTTCTACAAAGGAAGTTGGAAGTTCCAATTAGTAAAAAGCTTCTTATTAAAGTTCTCTAATATGCAAATTAGCAATGAAAAGCTGTCAGTTTTAGATCTTAAACCACTTCCATCCGATCAAAATAAATGACATAATGTGGATTGTAGGGGTCGTACAAAATTTTAATTTCGTTAGATAAGATTTCTATTCGAAAATTTACATGAGTACCTATCGTTTGTTAAAGTTTTATACAGAGTCCAATTAACCGTCGAAATCTTTAATGAATGATATCTATAGGATAATTTCGATCGTATGAAAGTGAAACTTTTTAACTAATTGGGTTATGAAAAATATTTTTATAGTTGAAACAAATTTTAGGGGCCCGTAAAAAAGGTACATTGTGTAATATTTTACTAAAAGGTGTTACATGATCAAAATTTATTTACGATGACAGTCTATCTTAATTAAAGGATTTATAAATTGATATTATTGGAACCATGGGTCCATGATCAATCGTTCAAGATATATTTAGTCTTGGAGTATTTTCGAGACACACTACAGTGTCATAACAAAGATATTTCTAAGGTCCCTGGACGTGACCGTCCTGAGGTATCTTTAACCTTTTTTAGGACATGCCCGGTAAGAGCGCGAAAAAATATTTACACAAATTCATTTAAAACAATACTTTCCATATTCAAAAATGGATTGTATACCAATTTTCAAAAACAATATTATATAGAGTCTCACAGACTAAATTGGAATAGATGGTAACCAAAAGTTAAGGTTAACTAGCCTAACGTTATTTTGCATAATAACAAATCGGAGAGAGAGATAAAAAGTGTATATATTAGGAAAAGGCCCCAAGCGGGCAACTCACCAACATCACTTGCCTTCGTGTCTTTCATCCTTTTAGAACACCAGCTCCTCCAAACAACCTCCTTTCTAGCTCGTGTCCCAGATTATTCTCTCAACTCCTTTTTTAAATTTCTGAAACTCTCTCTCTCTCTCTCTCCAAGATTTTAAAACACGCCTCTCAGACGCCGAAAACCCTTTCATTGGTTTCTGGGGTGTAACCCCTTGATCCAAAAGCAACACCATTGGCTTTTTAGACCCCCTCAGGCCAAAACCTATTTTTCAAGCCCCTGCTAACCGATACCCTTTCGGCCGCTAATTCAAAAGGCCCGCAAGCCCTATGATATCGTACGACGCGGACAAAGTTGCATATTTCGGTAAAATGCAATCTTCACAAGGTCCCGCGTCTCCTGTTCGAGTGCAGCTGGCCATCTAAAGGCCTCTCCCCTAAAATAAATTCGTTAACTCTAGATCGCACTCCCGAAATATTGTATCATGGGTTTACCATGTGACAGTGACGAACTTAATTCTGTTGGTCACAGTGAAATTTGCTATAAAAGATTCATTGCGATACTATTGACAATGTAAAAATCCAAATTAATTTTTGTACCTGTTGAAGAACTTCAATTTTCTTCATCAGTTCTGTCTCACTTACTACGTCCTTCTTCACTTCAGTTTCTAAAATAGAGGAAAAGAGTTGTAAAATTATACATGCAAAAAAATTCACACTCAGCAGTGTATTCAGAAGAAAATTTCGGATGACCTTTGCATGAGTTTAAATTCCTGCATTCGACCAAATTTACTATTCTTTAAATTTAGTTTGTACGAAACATTCTGTGTTTAGGAGAAACTCTAGTCCACTCTCCAGATTCCCCCCAATAGCCTATTTCATTACTCTCAGCCATTCCATATTCTTTGGATCAGGTCGCAAATGGGCCGGCCGATTTTATGTTACTGTTTTCCAGTGCCTTCCTATCCCTTCCAAAACACGCCTAATTTTCATTTGAAATTAATGATAGCAAGTGCTTCAAATACAAATTTGGCATGTAACCTGGTAAAATATTATGTTACATGCCAATACTATATATGCATACAAAGAGCGGATTCAATGAATCCATCTGGGTCCTATTTGAGTAAAGGAATCTGCTCCGGATCAGATTGGCCAGGGTCCTTACATGAATTCACGCTTTTCCTTGAAATTCTACCATTTTCTGAAATTTCCCCTTCTAAAAACCATAAATTTTATTATTACTTAATAAAAATGGAAGTGCCAAATATGTTTGAAAATATTCTGATAAAATTATATAATGTATATCACATTAAACGTTTCTGGCGAGCAGGAGGATGTCTATATTTTAAAATCTTAAAAATACACGTTAACACGATGTATGAAATCCTTTAAAAAATTTCGAAGTATGCGTGGAAAAGTTTTTCAAAAAGCCCCACTTATTAAACAAAAACTAATAATTAACTAAAAATTACAAATATTCGGGGCGGGTCTTGCAAATGTCTAAAACACTAGACAGTTTGGAATCTTTCGTAGAGACATCACGAGAGATGAGATCGGTTTAAATTATACAATTTAAGGATTAAATACATATATATTATTAAAACGGTTGAAATATCATAAGATGTAAGTTCTGTATGAAAATTTTTCTCAATTTTTTTTTTTAATTGCAACTGTATTTATGTTATTTCTGACTTTTGTTTGTAAGCGTGTTTCACAAATTGGAGAAAAATATAATCTCAAGGATTTCAAAATCACCAAAGAGTGCCTAGGTCAGCAAGTCGCTGCCTTTAAAATTCAATTTTGGAAAGGATTGGAAAATCATAGAAAACGATTTTAGCATATGTGCAATTCAGAGAAGCAATACTCTTGGGTTTGAATGAGGAAGAATCCCAATTCAAGGTCCTTCAAGTCACCAAATTTTGAATAGAGGAGTAAAATTCTTCTCGAGAAATAAAGGGAAATTTTTAGGGGGTGCTCCTCAGAGTACGGCCCTGGAATTGCTTTAAAAGTTGAAATAGTGCGATTATCAAGAATTTGGGAAAATCAACATTTGTTCTCAACTTCTTTATATTTCAAGTAGTTGAAGCTAAATTAGCCCGAGGAGTTATTATTCGTCAAGAAGCCGAATATCAAGCAATTTAAATTCGTAGAATATTCGCCAGATCTGTTCGACACATTTATTCGCCTTTCGATGTATAGAATCAATTATTTTGCACAAACTTACAAGTAATTTTCTTGTCAAAATTATGGTGATAGCTGATAGAAAGATAATGAACAAAAAAAAAAAAAACCTTGCAAATTTTCATACTCTTAGAACCCACTTATAGAATAAATTCTCAAAGTTAGTATAGAGTTCCCATTGAAGATAACAGAATCCATGGACCGGCTTTGGATTTATTAAGCGGTCGACGACAGAACGGAAAATAGCCGGTATTTATAATAGCAGCAAGAAAACCCAGTCACGATATTGTGAACTTCTATGAAGAACCGACTGCGTAGTAAGCTCGGTCTTACTACGCAGTCGGTTTCAAATTTATTGAATCCTGAGTTAAATCTTCAAGATATCTACGAAACCGGTCTATAAATATTGTCAACTGCAATGGAAGTGCGATACATGTAGATCTTCTTAAAACAGTAATAAAAAAAAACCAAATAAATTAAACGGTGTTGAACTATTTGGATGGGGTGCGTCACTTTTTTAATCCCCCTCTTCGTTACATTTCTGTGTTTCCTGGTGCCCCCTTCTTCTTAATGGCTTCGCAAATTGCCATTCTAGAAACTTTATTTCACGGTTTTTGTAAAAAACAAAAATAAAATGGAACTGGCGCAGGTTGCTCACGTCTTCGGATGAGTTGGACGGTCTGCGTCTTCAACACGTTACATGTTCTAATGACATTCTAAATGTAACCAACTTTAGAGTACCTCTATTATAAAGGAATTTTAGCCAACTTTCTGTGGTGCTGCCATCTTTTATCAATGAAGTGAAAGAATGTTTACGTCTCTAATGGTGTATGGTCTGGATATTAAGATTTTTTTTTTTTTTTTTTATCAGGAAAAGGAACTAGTCTTCTCTTTCAACTTAACGTGGTAAATTAAATTTTTAAACTAGCGTTAATACTATTGCGTAAATTGTGGAAATTTTGATTTTTTTTTCTTTTCTAAATACCGTAAAATATATTCAGAAAATTATCGAATGAAGAAGAAAAAGAGATATCGACTGACGATATACCTGACACTATAATTTCCTACACACGATTGTCGATATCCTTGATGCACATTTTTTTATAGCAAATTTCAGCTCAAATAACTTCAAACTATGTTCAAGTTATCAATGGAATGGAGTCCGATATATTGCAGTTTCGTGATAAAATTCAGCCAGTTAAAGTACTTGAAATATATCTCTCAGGCCCGATTTGATTATCAAAGCATTGGTATCAAAGCATTGGTATCGAACTTAAAGCAGTTAACTTTCCATATTTGGTACTCATACCAAAACTTCATAAAAATCCAGTCAAGTTCCGGCCGGTGACAATGGGATGTGGATCCTATTTAACAATTGCAAATGAAAAACTTTTAACTATACTTAAAAATGTTATGATTATACTCAAGAAACAAGGAACAGTAATGATAAATAATAGTTACGATGTCATCAACCGACTTCCATTTTATAGCAGGGATATACGTTTCAAAAGTTACAATTTCCGTGATTTATTCAACAACATCAATCTGGAAAATCTATATGAAATTTTGAAGGAACTACATGAAATATATGACTTAAAAGAGCATATTACATTCAGAAAATACGAGGACTTGATTCGCATTGTGTTGTTTGAAAACATCTTATTTGATGGCACCAACTATTTTAAACAGGTTAAGGGTATTCCGATGGGAGGGGGATGTTCATCCCTGCTCGCCGATCTATACTTGTGTAAATTTGAAAATGGCACTCATATATTACATGAAATGCCATATTTTCGTTTCGTTGACGATGTCCTTATTGGGCAATATAAGAATACACCCCAATTTGATTTTACTTTTTATCCAAAAGAACTGGAATTGATTGAGAATATAAGTAAGGAGGAAGATAGTGTTGATTTTCTAGATATCACACTAAAACATGACAGTAGATATGGTACTTATACCATCTTATATGACAAGAGAAACAATTTCAATATAAAAATCAACCGCATTATTGATTGGAGGTCCAATTTGACCAAAAACATTTTCAGAAATGTCGTCATTGGTCACCTCAAAAGAAATCAACGCATTAATACTTTCAAGTCTGATTGCATCATGCACAATAGGAATATTATGTAGGAGGCAATAAAACGGAATTATCCAATTGGCTTCCTGAAATGTTATTATAATTCCCTATTTAATACAAAAAAGGGAGAAAATGCTTACTTAAAGGATATGGCAGAGGTATAGAACGATGAAAGTGAAAATAACGAATAGCGCATGCGTGGACTTCTGTTATATATGATGCACTCCATCGTAACCGACAGGGGCATTTGCTGCATTTCCATTCTTTCCCTTGCGATCCTGGTCGATTCCTATTTGCTTTCTTTGCACTTTTTCGAGTGTTTTTGATTTGACACATTTACGGAAGTATGGCTTCTGCATGGCATTGGTACCGTGAGTGTTGCCCGGGCATAAAAGCAGTCTTTTAAACGGGAAAGAGGGGTCGCCATCCCCCTCTACCATTTTATGCCTTGCATTTGGTCATTTCCCCTCTTTTTCATATGAATCTTATATACATATATATATATATGCATATATATGCATATGGTTATAAACTTGTATGATAAAAGACAGGATTTTAAATTTAATACATCAAAAATTCAACATTTTGACTCTTGTCTGCATATATCTGTATTTAGAAATATTATAATAAACCAGGCTCTTAGAATCAATAAAATTTGTGATGAATATTATAAATTAGCGCACTTTATGGAATTATTGAGTACAGCGACTAATAATGCATATCCCCCCAATTTTGTTATTAAAATTATCAACTCAGTGTATCAAATTTCACTCGATAACATCCTAGAAAACATTCCCATTTTTAGTGACTAACATACAGGAGAGAGAGAGAGAGAGAAAAAATAAATAAATAAATAAATAAATAAATAAATAAATAAATAAATATATATATATATATATGTTTGTATGTTATATATAGTTATTTATTAATTATATAAATAGATAAAAATGAAAAATAATAAACTAAATCAAAAACATTAGAAAAATCAAAAAATCGGAAAATAAGATGCATTAACATTAATGTTTTGAATTTTATTTTCGCAAAAAAATGTAACTTTTGTCAGTATTGAAACTACGTTTTGTGCGCCCTTATAATGGTGTATAGTGGCATTCTCGATTATCCAGTTTTCCTATGAATTCTTGTTTAGTAGGAATTTTCATCTATGATTCATATTCATATTCTGTTCTGCATGTTTGGGAAGTTGTATTCTGAATTGCTTGTCCAGTCTTCAGCTTAGACTCACTGGACGGGTTTGGGATTATTTCCGTGAACGTTCGTACTGCCTCCCTGGTAGAATTTCGACTTGTTCATTCCGGTGCTTCTAGATTAAGTTGTTGAGGTTGATCGTGTATACACGTGGTAAAAGAGGAATGATTCATGCCGCATGGTAATACAATTTTCGTAATATATCCTTTTTTCATTTTTTCATTTTTTGATGCCTGTAGTCTGAGTTTAAGCATTTATAGTAATGTACTATTGCTTAATCTAAAACAGGCATTTGTCTGGGTTAATTAGAATTAAATACTCAGACCTGAAGAGGAATTTAATTCTGATTAATCATCGAATTTGGGAAGTTTCTGTTCTTTTCTCTTATCGGCATTATGGCCGTGAATTTGCTTCTATGGTGATGTTAATATTACTTGAATTGTATTTTTATTATTTTTTATTTTTACATAATTCTTATTATTACATTTCAAATATATATATATATATATATATATATATATATATATATATATATATAAATAACCTTTATTCTATCATTGGAATTTCATAAAATATTTTTATTAATATATATATATATTATGATTTAACTTTCAAGGTCACTTTATTGCCATAATTTTTGTTACGCATACTACCTACTACAGGCTTACATCTTACATTAATTAGAATTATTACAATTTATAAGTTAAATATGGCAACTAATCAATGCTTTTGGTATAAAGAGAAATTATTAGTAATTGTTGATTATTATCAGAAAGCGAGAGGGAAACTTGGGTACAACCAGCCGTGGGGGGATGATGCCCAAAGAAGCTCTAGCTTAGCGTTTTAGATCGTGTCCAACTTGCTTGCCAGCATTTGTGAATCGGTTTCGCTCTTTTCAACGCCCTTCAGCAAAGAATGTCTGATACTTAACATGGCAATATGAAAACTTGCCAAGTACGCAGTTTGCATCAGATCTCAAGTATGCAGTTGGCATTAGATTCGATTAGCAGTTGGCATTAGATTTCAGATACGCAGTTAACATCAGATTGCAGGACTCTGCAATGAGTGGTATAAGTAGAGGGTGGGACAATGCGGTCATAACGTCCTTATTAATTAGACAAATATATTATTTCCCCATAGGGACCGTATTGGAATACGAAATGCAGCAGTGCAACTCCCCTCCCCCTCCACTTCCCAATTAAACTTCGATCCTTCCTTTTCGAGATCCTGACTATGTCCATGGTTGCAATGGCCTCCTGTAAGTATGGTTGTTCCACCTAATGAACTTCCTTACTTTTACAACTTCTTCTATCGTCTTGTAAGTGAAATCCAGCACGGCACTGACATCTGTATGATCCGGGCATGTTGACACAATCTTGCTCGCAGCCGTGTCTCTTCGTGCACTCATCGACATCTATTAAAAAAAAAAAAGAATATATAAAACATTTTATTCCATTTCAATTAAAAATCATAATTCATCTTATCATTAAATTTGTGAATGGCTATGATATATCTCAATTTACGTTCTAAGTTATGATGTACTTTGTACTAATAACTCCTTGCTGGTTCGGTTACGTACAACCAGGGGTCGACAACAGGCGACCCGCGGGCTACATGCGGTCCTCATTGGATTTTTATGCGGCCCGCGATGCTGCGGTCAAGAAAGTATTTGTATTTTGTTTGGTTTAAAATTTTAGATAAAATTGAAATATTTATTTTAAAATTTAGAAATTGCATTTTATTGTGCCGTTAAATATCAAATCACTACAGTAATTTCAGTAATTTTTACTTTCGTTATATACATATTGCATAAGGAAAGTATTGTATCGGGGTCGAAAATTCGAATTCGAGTTTTCGACGGGAGAGCACGTTTCAAGCATCCCTACACGAATCGAACATTTTTGAGGTGATGTCTGTGTGTGCGCGCGCTCGCGCGTGTGTGTGTGTCAGTGAGTCTGTGGAGACTATAACAGATGAACGAATGGAGTGATTCAAATGAAATTTGGTACAAAAATCACAATCCATGAATACTGGAAGCCTATTGTTTTAAAACACAATCGAATGTTCAGACTCCCCCCTAAATTTTCGAGTGAAATTTTGAAAAAATCATCAAAAAATCAAAACCTTTAATAAAGTTACGCAAATAAATATTTCTTATGTACTTTTTTCTGAGAAAACGGACATAAACTTTAGAATGCTAGCATGAACCGTTCTCGAGATATTGCACATTTTTCAATAAATTTATCAAAAAAATCCCATAAATTAAAAAAAATATTAACTGTGTTGAAACATGTTTACTTTTCATATGTAATATCATACGATAAATTGGGTGACATCATTCTCATGGATCTAACTCGTTCCATTCACAAGAAAAGATACTTTGAGTAATACTTTTGTATTTTAACGCACAATAGTCATTTATCTGCTGTAAGAATAACTTATCTCTCCGTCCATAACGCTTGGCGAGATTTTGGCGACGAATTTAGCGGAATGTCGCTAACTTGGCGACATTTTTAAATGTTGCCAAATTAACGAAAATCTCGCCAAAAGTATATATATGACGCTAAATCAATGAAAATGACGACTAATTGAAGAAAATTCAGTATCTTGGAAAGAGTATAAATATCTGCTATAAGAATAACATTTTTTTAAACTGTAAAAGTGGTAAATTCATTGCATTATATAAGGAATGTCATATGTTGCCTACATCAGCTTTTTTTAACACTTTACAACAAAGTTGAAAAGTGTTTATGACTTTGTTCATTCTGTCTGTCTGTCTGTCTGTCTGTCTGTCCGTTAGCACGATAACTGCCGTAAAAATGACTTAATCAAAATGAAATTTTAGTATGTTGTTCAGACGGTCTATAGGACCTATGGGAATATAAATGAATAATATCACCCAATTAGTTTTGGATTGAACCCGGGTTGAAAAAATGAAATACATTGAGCCCTATGGGACCTAATTTTTCAAGCATTTTTTAAGCGGATTTAAAATTCACAAATTGCTTCGAAAATTTTAGGCAATATTCAAATTGTTCCATAAAATATATAAAAAAAAATTCAGCGAAATATATTCAGTTGTTTTTTAGATAAAAATTAAAATAATAATAACACCTCTTATATGAAGCGATCACGTGTCCATGATATGAAACGATCACATGACCCACTTCAAAATTATATATGGCATCCATCTTGTGTCAAAATCGTGATTTTTAAAGTTCTTTTCAATTCATATTGAGTGTTGTATCCGTCCTAAAACTACTTTATTTTTGCCTAAAATCTGTGCATCTACATACTGAAACAAAGCAATGGCAATATATTTCAGTTTAAATGCTCTTCCAAATTTGATTATTTCTACTATTAAGCCTATTTTTCACCTATGTAAAATGTAAACAGCAAAATATGTAGAATGAGTTGTATTAGCATCGCTGTAATTCTTTAACACAAAATCATTTAGTCCATGGAGTCTGCTTAGCTGATATGAATGAAATATTCATTGATTTTAGAAAGAGAAGGACGATATTTTTCGATGAAGTTACGCATTGAGTTTACATACTTGTAGCTCAATGGTCTTAATTTTTAAATAAAATAAATTATTATAGTATTGTGATGAATGACATGAATGGGGGAATTATTTATGAATGAAATGTTGCTTTTATAGAGAGAGCCAGGCGTGTTATTTTTTTATGACGTCATTTGAATGAATTTCAGTTGTTTTCGATGAAGTTTTCAAATATAATAAATTATCGTAGTATTATGATAATTCTAAAATTGTTAATGTATCACATTTGTCTAATGTATCACATTTTAGAGATGTTTAAACCAGGCAATTTATACTTTAATGCCGTCATTTGAATGAAGTTAATTTTTTTCGATGAAGTAGTTTAAGGTGTCAAATATGATAAATTAATGTGTGATAAGTTTTAAAATATTACCGAGGAATGTATTGCATTTTAGACATGTTTAAATAAAATTGCATTGAAGTTGGAAAGTGTTTCATAATCAATGCTTTAAGCATGATTGATCTTTCTTGTTTTACATTGAGAGTGGCATCCATTAAAATATACGAAGAACTTTTGAGAAAAAGATTGTCCCAGAATTTATTGATGGATTTATTTCTGTCTATATTGAAGTTTAAGTAAAGAGCACTAAAATAGTAAAAAATAAATTTTCATAATTTTAAATTATAAAATTGCTGATTTCTCAATAATTTAGAAACAAAAGCATACTTATAATATAATTAAATGAAAATTATTGAACTTTCTACCCGAGGGTTATCAAATTCTATATTTCTGATATTTTTCCTAACATAAAGTATGGAACACGCATAAAATATATCTGAATTTTCTCAATTATTCTGACAAAAAGAGTATCATCATATGTAGCTAGCTCTTTGGAATAACGTTTTCATCGTCTAATAGTCGTCGATGCCCTCACTCATTATTTTAATTGATTTATACAGCAATATATTTTTTCTTTTTAACGCTTTACAACAAAGTTGAAAAGTGTTTATGACTTTGTTCATTCTGTCTATCTGTCCGTTAGCACGATAACTTCCGTAAAAATGACTTTATCAAAATGAAATTTTAGTATGTTGTTCAGACGGTCTGTGGGACCTATGGGAATATAAATGAATAATATCACCCAATTAGTTTTGGATTGAACCCGGGTTGAAACAATGGAATACATAGAACCCTATAGGACCTAATTTTTCAAATATTTTTTAAGCGGATTTAAAATTCACAAATTGCTTCGAAAGTTTCAGGAAATATTCAAATTATCCCATAAAATATAAAAAACAAATTTTTTCAGCAAAATATATATGGTAGTTTTTTAAATAAAAATTAAAATAACAATTACACCTTTTATATGAAGCGATCACGTGACCATTATATGAAGCGATCACGTGACCCACTTCAAAATGAAATATGGCATCCATCTTGTCACAAAATCGTGATTTTTAAAGTTCTTTTTAATTCATATTTAGTGTTGCATCCGTCCTAAAACCGCTTTATTTTTGCTTAAATTCTGTGCATCTACATACTGAAACAATGCAATTACAATATATTTGAGTTTAAATGACCATCCAAATTTGATAATTTCTACAACGAAGCCTAATTTTCACTTATTGAAAATGCAAACAGCAAAATATGTAGAATGAGTTGTATAAGAATTGCTGCATTCCTTCATCGCAAAATTATTTAGCTCATGGAGTCTGCAATATAGCTGATATGAATGAAATATTCATTGATTTTACAGAGAGAAGGACGCTTTTTTCGATGAAGTTTTAAGCATAGAGTTTAATTACTTGTACCTCCATGGTCTTGAGTGTTTAAATAAAATAAATTATTATAGTATTGTGATGAATGAAATAAATGAAAAAATGTTTATGAATGAAATACTGCTCTTATAGAGAGAGCCAGGAGTGTTATATTTCGGTGACGTCATTTGAATAAATTTCAGTTGTTTTCGATGAAGTTATCAAATATAATAAATTATTGTAGTATTATGATAATTTTAAAAATATTACCGAGAAATGTATCGCATTGTAGAGATGTTTAAACGAGACAATTTATATTTCAACGCCATCATTTGAATGAAGTTCATTTTTTTCGATGAAGTTTTAGTTTTCAAGTATAATAAATTAATGTAGTATTGTGATAATTTAAAAAATATTACCGAGGAATGTATCGCATTTTAGAGATGTTTATATAAAATTGCGTTGAAGTTGGAAAGTGTTTCATAATCAATGCTTTATGCATGATTGATCTTTCTTGTTTTTCTTTCTTTTTGCTTCTTATTTAATCGGCCTTCTCGTAAAATTATAAAGCTGAATATGAATACGGCCGGCCCTCAAGTGCAAAAAAAGATGCCGACGCCTGAATGGAATGCAACACTTTCCTTGTAGAATATTATGAGAAAACGAAGATTCAAAATGATTTGATGCTTTGAACAAGTTTGCCATAAATCGTTTCTCAAGTAATAGCCTCTGGGATGAGACTTTCGGTGAATCCAATGCAGTATTCCTTTCCGCGAATACATCCTTTAAAAGTCAATTAAAAAAAATATGTATAACAAAACTCAGTGCATGAATTATGCATTCATCTTATCAATAAAGAAAGAAAGGTAAGCCCAGGTGTGTGACAAATGAAAAGAATTAGCATCTTAGCACCTGATGTGTTTATTAGTGCCCCGACCTGCAGGTAGGAGTCCACTGCTATGGGCCAGTCAATCTGGTTTCCGAATACGATGAATATGTATCTCCTCAGGCCTTGTAAAGGAGGAACGTGTGAGGTATTTTACCATTATTCATGAGTTTATTAATGGATAGGAGGTATAAAAATTCATCTTTTTTTTATCTGCAGCAGAAGCGAAGTGTTCTTTATCGGATACAGATAAGCCATGCTGCAAGTGTGTCAGAATCATATTTACATAGTCTTATTGAAGAGATGTAAAGAAATTGATCTTGTGAAATCTAGTTGCTCTTAGAATATATATACGTTTTGATCATTCTTGGCGTTGTCCAGCATTTTTTAAGCTTTAGGTCATCCACGGCCTTCTATACCTCTAAATTAAATACTTAAAAATATCGAGTTTATCATCGAATCTTTGATTTATTTGCATTTTTTTATTGCATTTGTACATATTGGAATATGTATATGACTGTAATATTTTCCCAAAAATTTACAAAAAAAAAAAAAAAATTAAAGACAATTTATTGAAAATAGAACTGAGGAACTATACAAAATTTCATAGATATGTACTTTACAAGGAATTTTAGATATATCCTTTATAAATTTGACAAATCATGAGAAAATCCATTCCGAGACGGAATGAACTTATAGTTCAGTACTCACCTTTTCTCAATACAGATAGTACAACGTAAAAATTGTTATATCAGGTGATGTAATCATCATAGAAACACGAAGTTTGCGTTATTAAATTCCTGAATGTATCTCTATAGTATGTTTTAAGTCATAAAAATCTGATGTGGGCAGCACATGACTTTCTCCACAGATCCATATTTATTTTCTCGTTACTTCATTATTCATTAAATTTAATTTAATTGCACAAAATAACACGCTTAATTATTTGAAATGACACTGAATTTGCACTTTTAATTCAATCTTAGTTTTCATTTGGTAACTGGAATTACTTTCAAAGGCGGCAGTGCAAACATGCTAAAAAACTACAATATGGCGAAGTCCTAGAGTCCTAGAGTTATGAGGTTGATATTATTCTTTTGGTCGTTAAAAAATTACGAAGCAAGTATTTAATTGATATATTTCAGCATACGTAGTCTTTTACTTTAGATTTCGGCAATTTTTGAGGGCCACTTCGAAAAAAAAAGGCAGGTTCTCTCATTCCGAATCGTACCAAAATATAATCAGCTTCAGGGTAACCCACAAGTAACTTACCTATAAACTTTTATGAAATTTGGTCAATTAGCTTTTGGGTTAGAGTGGATACATTCATTGCACGCACACACAAACACACACACACATACACAGACGTCCCGCTAAAACAGTTTTTTTCGAATTCTAGAGGTCCCAAAAAGTGTAGATCCGTCGAAAACTCGATTTGCGATTTTCGGCATGGTTCCAGTCCTTTCTCTATACATTACCATGTACTGCAGAGAAAGTAAAAATAATAATCTAGCATGACTTTTCCTACAGACTTAAGTTAATCTTCTCTTTATTTCTTTAATAATTCATTGAGTTTTATTGCAAAAAAACCACGTATATTTATTTGAAATTACACAGAATTTGCACTTTTAACTCAATTTTCGCTTTCATTTGGTAACTGCACATATATTCAAAGTCGGCGTAGCAAAGATACGAAAAAACTAAAGTATCTCAAGAACGGCTAATGCTATAAAGTAATGGAGTTGGTCTTATTCCTTTCATCATCAACAATTACAGATAAAACAAGCGTTTAATGGATACATTTGAGCATACGTAGACTTTTATTTTAGATTTTAATGATTTTTGAGGGCCATTTTGCAGGAAAAAGCAGGTTGTTTTCCCGAATCATTCTAAAATCAAATCAGCATCAGGGTAACCTACAAGTAATTTATCTACCAAACTTTGTGAAATTTGGTAAATTAGTTTTGTAGTTTGAGTGGAAACATACTTTGCGCGCGCTCACACACACACACACCCAGAGAGAGAGAGACAGACAGACAGACACACATACACAGACGTCCCGCTGGAAATACTTCTTTCGTGTTTTAGAGGTCTTAAAACGTGTAGATCCGTCAAAAACTCGAGTTGCGATTTTCGACATGATTCCAATACTTTACCTATACATTACCATATATTACAGGGAAAGTAAAAATAAAAATAGTTTTCTTTTATAGACTTTTGTCTCCCCTTTAAAGTCTCTTTAGTCAACGATATCGAAGATCAGGGTCCTGTTAATCAGTGCCATTTCTTCAAAATTATTGTCAAAGAACCGAATAATTTGATATTATTTTGTTGAATTTTAATATTTTTGCTAAAATAAAATATTATTATGATGAACCAGATATATTTAATAAGAATTTTTTGTGAGCGGTATGTAGTTCACTACCATAAATTATCAATAACAGGGAACATATATAGAACTAATATAAAAATGTTTGATATTACTTATTTCACGTCATACTGACAAATTAATCACCTGGTTTTAATTGACCATTAAATGCCATTGGAATACAGCATATAGTTACCTTTTTCAGCAAAGACTACAAGTACTGTAAACTGTATTTAATACACCATCTTGACGTACAGGAAAAGTTCAGTTTATTTAATACACCATCTTGACGTACAGGAAAAGTTCTTTATTTAATGCTCCACATTGACGTACAGGTAAAGTTTTACAAAATGCCATTAAACTTTTCCTGTACGTCAAGATGGTGTATTAAATACAGTTTACAATACTTGCAACCTTTCCTGAAAATATTAAAATATTTTAGACGTGCGTTACCATACTTTAAAATATAGTTACCTGTTTCACATGTTTTACCAGTCCACCCTGGAGGACATGTGCAAATCTCAGGTTTGGTACACATACCACCATTTCGACAGGAATCCCGACAAAGAGCTAAAAAAGGAGGAATGAGAGTGAAAATGCTATAAAAAGATAAAAAAAATCTACTTATTATAAAACAAGTTGACTGGACTATCGACGGTGACGCCTGAATCTCCCCCCACCCCCTCACCTCTCTACACTTTGATGTGTACATTCACTGCAATACCCCTTTCCTTAAAGAGTCAGAATGTGGTCACGTAACATAAAATGTATTGAATTTCACTTAATTTTAGAATTTCTCGTAACAAATAGTAGAGATACAAAATTTGATAGAAATCTGAGAAAGTGTACAATTTTTCATAAAAGCACACGTGAAATTCGAGCATAAAGCATGTCAACATTATACTAAATCTAAGTTAAGCTTTTAATTATCCATATCAAGTTATCTTCCACATCAAGTTAATCCTCGTGAAATTATCGATTTCCAGTCTTATTTCTGGAACTTTCAAAACACTCGCCAAGATGGCGACAATTAGCCGAATTTGTCGCGAAATTGCAAGAGGTGGTGAGGTCCAAGTCAAAATATTGCAGGAGGGCCTGTGATTTGAAGGTTTAGTTTTCAGCTCCTCATAATTTTTGATCGAAGACATATTGCAGCATGTTCTTCTTCCGACCTAGTAATGATGCATTTACCCTTTTTGCAGTCCTTGGCCGAGAACTGTGTTTGTGTCCATCCCGGGCAGCAGGCGTATGTCGATTCCGTCTTGGGTATCAGCATCTGGACAGTTCGGTATGCAAGCTCATACACCACCCTATAAAAACACATAAATATAATTTTATAAAGTGGCTTGATCATTTATATGCATGAAATACGTGAGTGTTTGTAAGTGCTTCACGCAATTCCGCAATTTTATAGTACGATTTTTCTTGGAATTTGTATTAAATTTATTGATTTGTTGTTAAGAAAAATGTTATTATTATTTTTTTGAATAACCTGGCACTTGATCTTCCAATCATTCGCTCATTTGTAACGGTCGGATTGTGAACCATTTTGCAGCGTACTATGGCTTTGTTCCGGAACACCAGAGAGGGTAAGAACACATTACGCCCTTAATGGACACCAAAACGCTGCTTAAATGTTGTCCTTACATGTTGCTTAAATGTTGCCCAAATCATTTAAACTATCTCCAAATTCATAAAAAAATTATGTTTCGGTGGCGTTTGTCTGTCAGTCTAACCATCTCACTTGTTGACAAATTTGTTAATTTTTAAAATATCGCCAAATTGATAAAAATGCCCCCAAATCGATGAAATTGTTGCTAAATTGATAAAATTGCACTACATCAATGAAATTAATTGTGTTTTGTTATAGTATTGTAATGATGTTTCGGTAAGGCCTGTCTGTCTACTTGGTGACAAATTTGGCGAATTTTTAAAATGTCGCCAATTTGATCAAAATATCGCCAAATTGATAAAATGGCGTTAAATTAATGAAAATGACACCTAATTGATAAAAATTCATTAATTTAAAAAATTTGTCCAATTTTCAGTATAATTAATCTCCGTTTTGTGGGAATTAAAAACTATCTTTCGAAAATTTGTTTACAAATGGGACTAGGATGTTTTATTCCTCAGACCTGCCTGTGAGTATAATTTTGTATAGCGAGAACAGAGATTCTTATACTTCTTTTTGGGAGAATTAAATTAAATATTTTAAAAAATATTTTGAATAGCAATGCCATTTAGAATATTATAGGAATTTGCACGTAATTATGAATTTTAAATTTCTTTATAATATATATTCCGTACGAAGAACGGGTATACTGCTGGTATAAAATAAAATTATCATATCTCTTGAAAAGGAGAGTTATGTGAGTATTATAGAGTGGCGCAACTCACCTATAACCCGTGCAGTACCCGGATCCGTCCTTGTCGCACCTCCGCAGGTAAGACTGGTACATGGGCTTGCAATAGGATTGCATGTCTTTCACAGGCACCATCACCACTTTGCTCTGAGTGCAGACGTGGCGCCTGAAAACAAAACACAGGTAAATCACTAACAGCAAACATTGGCCAATTAAAAATATATCTGAAGTGCAAGACTTCACTCAATTTTCGCATACTTGCCTATATTAAAAATCTGTATCTTTTTATGCCCTTCTGCTTGTAAACAATTTTTTAACGTTTTTAAGCTTTCATGAAACACTACTGTCCGCAACCGGTGGTTGCTGTTTAGCAGTCATAGCTAACAATAATATAGAACAGAAAAATACCTGCCTCTTTCCTTCGCTTTCGTAATAGTACATAAAATAGGCACAAAATGTACTTTCCTACCCAGCAGAGTTGACTGCACTCCTGTAGCGGCCTAGCATGCACCCCTGTAGTGACCTAGCCTACATCCCCTGTAGCGGCATAGGTAACGCCGCTAAAATACAATTTTCTTCCCAATAAAACTATACATCCAGAGCAAAATAATTTCTTCGAAAATATCCCGCCTACCTCTCACAAGAATGCCACAAAATAAAATAAAATAAATTCACCGTAAAATAAACATTATCCTTTTCTACTGCAAAACTTTCTTGTTTTTACTACAAATCATATGACTTTGGGTAATTTTTCATTTGCTATTAGAGATATATGCTTCCATATCCAATTAAGAATATAACTATAAGATTCAGAAAGTTAGAATTTTGACTTTTAGTCCGTTTTTTCTCCACATAATTTTTATCTCGAGATACTTCGTTGCATTTTGCTGTACACTTCGTCTAGAATTTCTGTAGTATCACAGATTTCATAATACTGTGTTCTTATTATAGTAAAGCGATCAACGTCTCCAGTAATCGTGCACGTTAATTGTAGATAATTAAAAAATATTTTAATTTTTTTAAATTTCTCATGCACATAACTTGCATTCCATATCTATTATTTAAGACACTAGGGGGCTCTGACCTTGCTCGCTACGCTTTGTCAACCCCCTTGGGGAGGCTTCGCTTCCTACTCTCTGCGCTCGCGGAACTCGCTTCATACCCATCTCTCCTAAAAATTCTACGTTTAAAAATCTCTTTTTCTATCCCTACCTATTTGCCGCAGGAGGTAAAAGCAGGGATTTTTCTCTGCCCAGGGAATCCAAAGACTGAATTCCGTGATCCAGAGCTCGCTTCGTAAGCTATTTCATTTCAAACTGCATTTTAAATGGTAAACGGTTTATTTTATCGTGTTACTCTATTATTTCTCTATAAATGTACCAATTTTCATATTTTTGTATTCTATAGTTTTCGTGATAAGAGATAGAGATTTTTCGAAACGCTCCTATTTTAGTCGGTAACCCAGACCATAGAATATGCTACTGACGTCAAAATTTGACATGGTCCAAATAAAGCACATATTGGATGCAAGCGGAATCAATACTTATTTCAACATCAAATAATCCACACCCGGTACAGTTTTCTTAAGTATGCTTAACTAAGCAATGAGTGATTTTTAATGGATTTGGAATGCCAACGTAATTTAAAAACACCAGGTAATGATCGTCAATTATTCCTATGCCATTATTAACTTTATTTTCTTCATGCGGTAATGTTACTGCATTTTACCCTCTGAACCAGGCCTGTCACAAATACGGTCCGCGGGCCATGAGCGGCCCCCATGGCATTTAGATACAGGCCAAGACCCCAATTAGTAACACTCGAATTTCATGAATAGTTTTTCCATATATGGAACACATAGGTACAGATTGCAGATACCTATTGAACACGTACTTATCTCTGTAACAAATACGTATTCTTTTTAAAATGTATAAGCCTATAGTAATATTATAATGCAGTACGCCTACTTTTAACACTTTACAACATAGTTGAAAAGTGTTTATGACTTTGTTCATTCTGTCTGTCTGTCTGTCCGTCAGCACGATAACTGCCGTAAAAATGACTTTATCAAAATGAAATTTTAGTATGTTGTTTAGACGGTCTGTAGGACCTATGGGAATATAAATGAATAATATCACCCAATTAATTTTGGTTTGAACCCGGGTTGAAAGCATGAAATACATTGAGCCCTATGGGACGTAATTTTTCAAACATTTTTTAAGCGGATTTAAAATTCACAAATTGCTTCGAAAATTTTAGGTAATATGCAAATTGTTCCATAAAATATATAAAAAAATATTCAGCGAAATATATTCGGTAGTTTTTTAAATAAAAATTAAAATAATAATTACACCCCTTATATGAAGTGATCACGTGACCATGATATGAAACAATCACGTGACCCACTTCAAAATGAAATATGGCATCCATCTTGTCACAAAATCGTGATTTTTAAAGTTCTTTTTAATTCATATTAAGTGTTGTATCCGTCCTAAAACCACTTTATTTTTGCTTAAATTCTGTGCATCTACATACTGAAACAACGCAATTACAATATATTTGAGTTTAAATGATCATCCAAATTTGATTATTTCTACAACGAAGCCTATTTTTCACTTATGTAAAATGTAAACAGCAAAATATGTAGAATGAGTTGTATTAGAATTGCTGTATTTCTTTAACACAAAATTATTTAGCTCATGGAGTCTGCATAGCTGATATGAATGAAATATTCATTGATTTTACAGAGAGAAGGACAATTTTTTTCGATGAAGTTTTATGCATAGAGTTTAATTACTTGTTCCTCCATGGTCTTAAGTTTTTAAATAAAATAAATTATTATAGTATTGTGATGAATGAAATGAATGGAAAAATGTTTATGAATGAAATGCTGCTTTTATCGAGAGAGCCAGGCTTGTTATATTTCGATGACGTCATTTGAATAAATTTCATTTGTTTTCAATGAAGTTTTCATATCTACTAAATTATTGTAGTATTATGATAATTTTAAAAATATTACCGAGGAATGTATAGCATTTTAGAGATGTTTAAACAAGGCAATTTACATTTCAATGCCGTCAATTTTAATGACGTTATAAGTTTTCAAATATAATAAATTAATGTAGTATTGTGATAATTTTAAAAATATTATCGAGGAATGTATCGCATTTTAGAAATGTTTAAATAAAATCGCATTGAAGTTGGAAAGTGTTTCATAATCAATGCTTTATGCATGATTGATCTTCCTTGTTTAGTTTGACGTTTTTAACCGTTATGACTCAATGCCATTTCATTTTTTATACTTTAAATTTAAATAAAATATTTTTTTATATAAAACTAATGTTTAATTGAATCCCGGCACTCTCATAGACTTTGAAAGAAAAATTGACACTTTACAAGATTGGGTTTGATATATCCTAATAATCTAATAATCAGAGGGCTTTTCCAATAATCAGAGTAGTTTAGCTTTTCTAAGAATCAGTGAAGTGAACTCTGTGATTATTAGGGGGAAAAAACAATACAAAAAAAAAAGACATAAATTAATTTTGTCTTTATTTCTTTAATAATTCATTACATTGAGTTTAATTATACAAAATAACACTGAATTTGCTCTTTTAATTCAGTGTTTGTTTTTATTTGGTAACTGGATATTTTTGCCAAGGGCGACATAATAAAACTGCGAAAAAACTCAAATGTCTCGAGAATGGTTTGTTCAAGAGTAATAGGATTGGTCTTATTCTGTTCCTCGTCAAAAATTACGTATAAAACAAGCATTTAATATATATATTTGAGCATACGTAGTTCTTTATTTTAGATTTTGACAATTTTTGAGGACCATTTTGCAAAATATGGCAGGTTATTTTTTTTTTTGAATCGAACCAAAATCTAATAAACACCAGGGTAACCCACAAGTGACTTATATACCACATTTTGTAAAATTTGATTCATTAGTTTTTCCAGTTAGAGTGAATACAGGCACGCTAAAATTAGTTTTTTCGTATTTTGGGGGTCCCAAAGCGTGTAGATCCGTCGAAAACTCGAGTTGCGATTTTCGACATGATTCCAATACTTTCCCTAAACATTACCATGCATTGCAGGGAAAGTAAAAATGGGGTGGGGAGGAGTTAGTAACCAAATATTTTGTTTCCCATTTCTCTAAATATTATTTCTCGGAACTTTAATGGGTTCTTGGGGGATTATGACGCCCCCCTCCTGGCTACGCTACTGATTGCAACCCTCATTTACTATCTGTTCCAGAACTGCATAAACAAAAAGCCAGTTTAGCTATCTCTTCTTCAACGTTAATCTCAACCGATCCAACAGAAAGTTCCATATAAATATTGTATCTTAAAACTATCATTCAGCATCACTGTCACATACATCGGGACAGAAATGACGACTCTGACCAATCCGAACACTTCTCGGTGTACTGTGGCCGTGACATTTTTAATCCACTAAGTGCCCATTCATGTTGCGAGTGAAAAGTGGAATAGGCTAAAAGTAGATATCATGCTCCCTAAATATGGGGCCCTTTTTACTTTTCGGCGGCTCGCCGCACACGTCGATGCGGACTAATCTTGGCATGCCACTAAAAGCCTCATTTGACAAGAAATGAAGCTGAATTTCATAGAAATGGAAATGCTGTAATATGTTAGCCGATTGGAGGTGTATCATTCATAAATTCCAAGAATGGTTTTATCAGTTTCTATAAATACAGGTTTCTGAGCCTAGTCATTCTGCAAGGTATTTTGACCTGAATTTAATACTGTAGAAAAAGCGATACAAACAACTGTAGATAGTGATATGACGACTGTAAATAGTGATAGTGACAGATTCACCTATATAAATCGCAGAAATATATACAGGGTGTCCAGTGCTATCGGTGCCCCATGGCTATTTCCTCAACCGTTAGTCACAGAGATACACTTCCAATTGCAAAAATGTTGTAAATTTTAAAATCTATTATCTTAGAAACCGTTTAAATCAATAAATGCATTTCTGAAAGAAATACGAAATATAAATTTTTATACGGTCCCCCGGTCCTACCAATTATATTTAAGAAAATCATCCTCATACAATTTTATGCAAAATAAAAGAAAAATCATCCTGTTACGACCAAAATTGACCGACTTAAAGCTCTTTAAAGTTGGACTCCTTTTTTGCTGAGAAATGGCCAATATGATCCCTGGTTGGTTGGTTGCCATAAGCGGGACATTTTTATGCGTGGAAAAGCGACTTAAGTCACAAAGTTTAATGCTTCATAACTCGGTGAATTTTGGTCGTAAAAGGAACATTTTTTCTTATTTTGCATGAAATTGTATGAGGGTGATTTTCCTAAATATAATTGGTAGGACGGGGGGACCGTATAAAAATTTATATTTCGTATTTCTTTCAGAAATGTATTTACTGATTTAAACTGTTTCTAAGATAATAGATTTTAAAATTTAAAACATTTTTGCAAGTGAAAGTATATCTCTGTGACTAATGGTTGAGGAAATAGCCATTGGGCACCGATAGCACTGGACACCCTGTATATTAATTTTGATTACTCTGTCTGTCTGTCTCATTTGGTGACAATCTGCCTTTATATCGCCGACTTGGCGAATTAAAAAAATGTCGCCATGTTAGAATTGATGATAATTCATTATTTTGGGAAATTTAATTTCGTTGATGATGGACTTAACACAGATACACTTGGCGCATAGTTTACATTGAAAAAGTGTTAAAATCAGTCGCTATCACTCTCTACAGTTGTCATATCACGATATATAGTTATTTGTATTGCTTTTTCTACAATATAAAATTCAGGTCAAAATACCTTGCACAAGTGCAAGCAGCATCACCTACTGAAATGACGAATCAGTAGATCTTAATTTTTCATTGAGGTTCAAACAAGTCATTATATTCATACAGACTTCCTCATGCTTCTATTATGGGGAAACCAAGCAGAGTAAAGAACATCTTTATATTACAGAAACATGCAGTAAGGTTAACGGCTGGTATATAGGCAACACAGTAGCGATGAGAAATGTGGAAACAAAGTAATTAAGAATAAATATTAAAGAGTTATCTTACCCGCCACCCATACTACGATGTCAATGAGTTTTTAGATGTGAATTTGGACATGATGAAGGACTTCTGTTTCACTTTAGAGTTTTTTTTATTGCCTTTTCTAAATCTTTTAAAATTTCACAATCAGAAAATTTGACAACTTTTAACTTTTTTTATGTATTCTTGGTTTTAAATTTGACTATGCAAAACTGTTTTTTAGTAGCTATATGAAAATAAAATAAAATTGAATTGTATTTCATATTGATATTTATTTTGTATTCAGGCCCAAATAAGAAATTATCGATGCAAGAGGTCCTAAGTTTTCATTGAGCTTCAAATAAGTTATCCATACAGATCCTTAATATTCCATTGAGGTCCCAACAGGCAATTCATTATTCACACAGATTCTAAATTTTCACTGAGGTCTAAACTGTTCAGTATCCACGCAGATCTTTATTTTGCAACGGGGTTCAACAAGATCATTATCCATTAGGATCCTTACTTTTCCTGAAGTCAAAACATGTTATTATCCACGCAAATTCTTATTTTGCATTCTAGACTATTTTTTATCCTCTAAGTACCATTTCCCATTGCAAGTGTAAAGTGGGATAGGTTAAAAATAGCACTATCTATGAAACTCCTTTCAGCTGATTCATTGGGCTGATTTTAATTAATATATATTATTACTTTCCTTATATACATAATGTATAAGGAAAGTATTGTGACGGGGTCGAAAATTCGAATTCAAGTTTTCGACGGGAGAGCACGTTTCAAGCATCCCTGATCACGAATCAAACATTTTTGATGTGATGTCTGTGTGTGTGTGTGTGTGTGTGTGTGTGTGTGTGTGTGAAAGTATGTGTGTGTGTGTGTGTGTGTGTGTCAGTGAGTCTGTGGAGACGATAACTGACGAACGAATGGACCGATTCGAACCAAATTTGGTACAAAGATCACAATCCGTAAACACTGGAAGCCTATTGTTTTTATACGCAATCGAATGTTCAGAACCCCCCTAAATTTTCGAATGAAATTTTGAAAAAATCGTCAAAAAATAAAAACCACAATTAAAGTTACGCAAATAGACATTTCTTATGTAATTTTTTATTAGAAAACGATTGGTATAAATTTTAGAAGGCTAACATGAACCTTTCTCGAGATATTGTACATTTTTAAAAAAAATTATCAAAAAGTCATAAAATAAAAAAAAAATATTTCTTATTGAGAAACATGTTCACTTTTCATATGTAATACCATGCGATAAATTCAGTGACATCATTCTCGTGGATCTAGCTCGTTCCATTCATGAAAAAAGATAGTTTGAATAATACTTTTGTATTTGAACGCCAATAGTCATTTATCTGCTGTAAGAATAACTTATTTCTTAGTGCATAACGCTTGGCGAGATTTTGGCGACGAATTTGGCGGAATGTCGCCAACGTGGCGACTTTTTTGAAATGTTGCCAAATTAACGAAAATCTCGCCAAATGGATAAAAATGACTCTAAATCAATGAAAATGACGACTAATTATCGAAAATTCAATATCTTGGAAAGAATATTAGTATCTACTATAAGAAAAACCTATTTTTTTACTGTAAAAGTAGTAAATTCATTACATTATATAAGGAAAGTCATGTGTTGCCCACATCAGATTTTTTTTATTTACATCCATAGGATAAATTTTCCCTTTTCCCACATAGACCATACGAAATTGTTCTGGGAATTATTTTTTTATCATAGGAAATGATGCTGTGAAAATCTTAAATTTTGAATAATGTGTGTTCAAATCATACAATTTACAGCAAAAAAAAATATATATATCTAGTTCTACGTTTTTACATAGTACATCCGTACATAAAATTTAATTTCGATATGAGCAATACGTTATTGAGTTATCGTCTACACGTTTCCACATACACACACGCACCTTTCTGAAAGTGTTCTAATTTTGTTCAAAAGGTCTAAAATTCGCTTATCCCTCGAAATCTCGAATTCGGAAATTTTCGTAAAAATATTTTATACAATCGTATGAGAAAAAAAAAAACTACGAAACTTAGAGATTGGATTTCATTGTGTTCTCATATAATTGCACTGCACAGAGGAATGTTTGTTTCAGATCATTTTTAAATTCGACGTTTTGATGTATAAATATGTTTTAAGACCTATCAGACGCTTTTAGAACACTTTCAAAAAAATTTCACCCTGTCCGTGTCGTGTGTGTGTGTTGAAGGTCCAGAGTACACGACCAACCCTAAGGCTTATGGTAGCTTAATGTGTGGCCGGGAAAGAGTGTGTGTGTGCTTGTGAGACGTGGGCACGACAACTTAAGAATGAATGCATCTATTGCTATAAAATTTTATGTATATAAGTAAATTATGCAAGAAACTAGAGTTCGATAGAATTTATAGTAATTCTTATGATTAGAATTCAAATGATTCAAATTAAAAAATTTTGAGAGTATTTTTACTTTCTCTACAATACACAATAATGTATAGGGGAAGTATTGGAATCATGCAGAAAATCGCAACTCGAGTTTTCGACGGATCTACACGTTCCGAGATCTCTAGAATATGAAAAAACTATTTTTAGCGTGACGTCTGTGTGTGTGTCTGTCTGTGCAACGTATGTATCCACTCTAACTCAAAAACTAATGGACTGAATTTCAAAAAATTTGGTAGGTAAGTCACTTGGGTGTGACCCTGGTGCTGAATAGTTTTTGGTACGATTTGGGAGAAAAGAACTCGCCTTTTCTTGCGAAATGGTCCGCAAAAATTTCCTGTATCCACTCTAGCTGAAAAACTAACAGACCGAATTTCACAAAATTCGGTAGATAAGTCGCTTATGGGTACCCTGGTGCTGATTATATTTTGGTACGATTCGGAAAATAAAACCCTGCCTTTTTTTGCAAAATGGCCCGCAAAAATCATCAAAATCTAAAATAAAAAAACTACGTATGCTTAACTATATCCATTAAATGCATGTTTTATACGTAATTTTTAACGAAGAACAGAATAAGACCAAACGCATTACACTAGGATTAGCCGTTCTCGATATATTTTATTTTTTTTCGTATTTTCTCTACTCTACCTTTGAAAAAAATCTGATGTGGGCAACACATGACTTCCCTTATATAATGTAATGAATTTAGTACTTTTACAGTAAAAAAAAAATAGGTTTTCTTATAGTAGATACTAATATTCTTTCCAAGATATTGAATTTCTGACAATTAGTCGTCATTCTCATTGATTTAGCGTCATTTTTATCCATTTGGCGAGATTTTCGTTAATTTGGCAACATTTCGAAAAGTCGCCACGTTGGCGACATTCCGCCAAATTCGTCGCCAAAATCTCGCCAAGCGTCATGCACGAAGACATAAGTTATTCTTACAGCAGATAAATGACTATTGGCGTTCAAATACAAAAATATTACTCAAAGTATCTTTTTTCCTGAATGGAACGAGCTAGTTCCACAGGAATGATGTCACCCAATTTACCGCATGGTATTACATATGAAAAGTGAACATGTTTCTCAATAGAAAATATATTTTTTTTTATTTTATATGACTTTTTGATAATTTTTTTGAAAAATGTACAATATCTCGAGAACGGTTCATTTTAGCGTTCTAAAATTTATGTCAATCGATTTCTAATGAAAAATTACATAAGAAATGTCTATTTGCGTAACTTTATTAGTGGTTTTGTTTTTTTTGACGATTTTTTCAAAATTTTATTCGAAAATTTAGCGGGGCTCTGAACATTCGATTGCGTATAAAACAATAGGATTCCAGTGTTCACGGATTGTGATTTTTGCATCAAATTTAGTTTGAATCGGTCCATTCGTTCGTCAATTATCGTCTCCACAGACTCACTGACACACACACATACATTCACACACACACACACACACACACACACATACATTCACACACACACACACACACATACATTCACACACACACACACATACTTTCACATTCACACACACACATACCTTAAGTCCTCTGGACGAGTCGGACGGTCTGGGTCTTCCACACACACATACCTTCACACACACATACTTTCACACACACACACACACACACACACACATACACACACACACACACATACACACACACGCACACACACACACAGACATCACTTCAAAAATGTTTGATTCGTGAACAGGGATGCTTGAAACGTGTTCTCCCGTCGAAAACTCGAATTCGAATTCTCGACCCCGTCACAATACTTTCGTTACACATTATGTATATAAGGAAAGTAATAAGTCCAGTTACCAAATGAGAACGAAAATTGAATTAAAAGTGAATTAAATGTAATTAAAATAAAGAGAACGTGGACATAAGTCTGCAGGGAAAGTCATGTGCTGCCCACATCAGATTTTTTCTTATGGTGTGATACGCAATGATAATTCTTGGAACAATGACGTTAGTGTACACTATGTGGGTGGGGGTAGTATCAACAATTTGATTGAAACTATACTATGCATATTAATGGTATTAAATATGTTTTATTAATGAATATAACGCAAATGCATAGTCATTACTAAGCTATTGCCAACATATAAAAAGAAACTTTGAATTTATATGAAATGCTGTAACAGAATAACTTGGGTGATAAATCTAAAATGTATGACACTTTTTTTTTTCATCTTAGTAGTAATTATGATACTAATAAGAATTAAACACTTATTGATTATGTATATGTATGAGAAATTTAAAGGTGAAATTTTCATACGGTACTCAAAAGATAATAATTATTTTTTTTTAGGATTTCATGTAAGAAGTAAATTTAAAAATTTTAATAATTTAATTTGGGTGGATTTGCGCCTCTTGCATCCCCCTCCCCTCTTGGAACGCCACTGTCCATGAATTCACCAGATGTCGGCATGTTAAGATTTTTAGTCAAACAGTTTATAATTAATTTATTCAGACTGACCGGATACAATCCATCTTTATGCCTCCTTAACTAATTGATTCTGATTTAAGGTTCCGTTCATCATTACTTCCTATAAATCGCCAGAGGGCGCTGATCCGATTCGTGGAAAATTCGTTTAACATATACAAGAACGGAGATTCATTCTGAAGAGATGTTGCCACTTTTAATTTTTTTTTCTTTTTAATCCTGTTTGGAAATATTATACTGTTTGTGTAAGATTAGATGAAATATTTACTTTGGGTAGCGTTTCATGTTCATTGTGAAAAAGAAATGCTAAAGGAAGAAAAAAAAAAATTCTTGAATTCACTGCCGTTGCCTTCATTTGTTTAGCAAAGATAAATATCTTGGGTGAGTAGAACAGTTTAAACGTACAAGTATATAAATGTGGCATCCTTTAAATAAATCCAAGTAAAATGAATTCCCAATCCGGCGAGATACCGGGTTTAAAAAAATCTTTAATCCTGAAGAAAACGCTGGGATTGTAAAAATCGTCCGTGTTTCATATAAACTGACAATAGGATTTCATCAATACGATGTTTTGAATAATTGGTTAAGGAGGCCTATTTGCTTAATACAAGAGATATGTTCAAATATTAGGTGATTCGAATAAGAATTACCCGATTAAGGGTGTTATTCAGCTTTTTTTTTCTTTACTAGGGGCTCCGCCCGCTGCTCGCTGCTCCCGTAACTCGCTGCGCTCGCTTCGTAAGTAATCAGTAAATGGTTTATTGCATCGTGTTACCTTATTCCCTATTATTTCTCTATAAAAGTACCAAATTTCATATTTTTGTATGCTATAGTTTTTACGGTACGAGACAAAGAAAACCGATAGACGTGTCGATATGAAAGAACATTTTTCACTTCAGAAGTGCGTAAAAGGTTAAATATCTCATAAACTACATCGAAATAAAAAAATGGGGGGATTTCCTTCAAAAATTAAACTATGTAGGTACCTGCCTGTAAAAATACATCGTCTTGCTATTGTTAGTCATCCAGGACGCGAACTCGCAGCTCAAATATTTTGCCTTTGAAATTTGACATTAAATATTTCTTAAACTGCCATATAGTATATAGAAAAACGGTTTATTTGAGCGTGTTTTCCAAACCTTTCTCTACACGTGTACCAAATTTAATATTTTTGCATGTTATATTTTTGGCAGTACAAGGCAAAGAAACTTGAGGAACGAGAAATTTGTCAATCAAACAGCGGCGGTGGCAGCTAATTTTCTTTTTAATATAGAGAGCGATATTTTAATATTTTAAATATGGAGTCTGCGAGTTTTATTTACATAAATACGAGGGTGGTTCAAAAAGTAAGATAACAAGCCCTGTGAGAGAAAAGATTTATTCACGAAATCAAACAGATACACAAAGTTAGCAAGGCACTGGTACATATTATTTTCCACATAGTCACCATGGTTATAGAAACATTTGTTCCATCGGTAAACCAATCTATCGAAACCGGCATAGAAGGAATCAGGGTCCAAGTCGCGGAGTCACTCAACGATGGCTTCCTGAACGGCTTCCGTGAAATGGCAGCCTGCCAAGTCCTTCTGCTACGGTTCGAAGAGATGAAAATCGCTTGGTGCGAGATCCGGGCTGTAGGGTGGGTGTTCCAGTACATTCCATCGAAAACGCTGTACCAAATCACGTGTAACCGAGGCCGTATGCGATCGAACCTTGTCGTGCGACAACACGACACCTTAACTAGACATGGAATTTAATTCGCACACCGAATTTGTGCACTCGTGAGAGCTCTTGTCACCTTACTTTTTGAACCACCTACATACTTTAAATTAAATTCGAAATGATGATGGGCGATTTATTTTGTGAAATATCGTTAAATGGGATTTACCAATGCGGGGCTGAAAGTGGATTCTTCCGTCAGGTGGCGATCCTCCGCATCGTTATTGCATAGAACGTTATCATTATTGCATATATTGTAAGCGCATTGCATGCATCCACGCAGAGAGCGGCATATCGTTGACCGTGATTTGTTCGAGTAGCGGAAGGCCACGCGGTTGACAGCTATCAGAAAGAAATAGCAAGTTAACACTTTTTTAAGCGACGGCTAGTCTATATAAATAAAATTGAAAATCTGTATGTCTGTTTGTCTCATCATCACGGGAGAACGGCTGAACCGAATTTGATGAAATTATATGGGTAGCCTGGAAATAGCCCCACTTAAAATTTAGTCCATGTTTGGAGTTTCTACGATCAGTGGTTCTCGAGATATTAATAAAAAATGAAACTTTTTCCTAGGAGTTCTACTCCCTAACTCCGTGGTTTATCCAAACGAAAAGCTTGAAAATCGTTTAAAAGCGAATCAAAACTTTATATCTGAGTTTGATGGGAGATTTTTTGCGCTAATTAGTCACTTTCTGAAAACATGAATTGTTTGAAACATGATTTAAATGGGAAATCTATCTCCATGGTTTATATTTTTCACAAGCTTTTACTGAACAATGAAAAGTATAAAGAAATCAAAATGGTTATTTAATTTCGCAGTTTATGAGGAAGATTCTATCTTATATCATGTTGCTCAGAAATGCAATTAATTTAAATCTGTTTGTTAATTTTAATTATTATTTTTTCGATTTGAATAATAAATAAATAGGTATAAAAATATATTTTAGAAAAGAATGATTTGATTTTTCTTATAGCATTTTTGAGTGAATATCAATTACGGTCTTCAAGTTTAAACGTTATTATTATTGATATTTTCGGGGATTATTGATTCAGGGATTATTGATATTTTCAAGTTATTATGCAATTATTTTATTATGACAAAAATTGTTTAAACTCATATATTGTACGCTGTACGAGTAATCTTCTACAAATACACAGGTATATCTTCTAATCTACGAGAATGTAAGTAGTACAGGTATATTGGCATATGTTTTGATATATGTTGGCATATATTGGAATCAATTACGACGTTCTGGTATAAAGAGTACGGGGATTATTGATATTTTCAATTTATTATATCATCTCTTTTATTTTGGCAAAGATTTTTGAGACTCTTATTGTAATACGGGTAATCTTCAACTAACACACTGGCATATTTCTAATCTGCGACAATATAGGTAGTACGGGGTTGCATATATTGATTCAATTCTTTTTTTTTTTTGTAAATTTACTTATAAAAGGGGCCAGGATGTTTTATTTTTCAGATATGCCCGTGAAGATAATTTTGCATAGTGAGAAGAGATATTTTTGAACTTCTCTTTAGGAGCAATAAATTTAATATTTTAACAGAATTTGCACATGATTGCGGATTATAAGTTTCTTTATATTGTATACTCCATACAAAGAACGGGTATGCTGCTAGTAGCAAATAATTCTCTGAAAACATTAAATTATTAATAATTTGTGTTATAATCAAGCAAATTGCAGAAAATATATTTTTAGTGTTTTTCATAATGTATTTCTCAGATAAAATTAAATAGCAATAGCAGCATTCGTTCTTGAGTTATCGTGTCCACAAATCATATAATAAATTCCAAACAATTTTTGTTTTAATCATACGATTTAGATTAAAAATTATCTAGTTTATTTCATAATGTATCTATACATGAAATCTCATAGCAACACGTGCATTCATTATTAAATCGTCGTATTCTCTTACACCCCCCCCCCCCCCCACACACACAGGCACACACACATAAAACTGTTCGGAATGTGTTTAGGTCTAAAGGGAAGAGCGTTTAAGTTAAAATCTCAAATTCGAAAATCCTTAGGAAAACAATACTAAACTATAAAAAAGAAACTTGTTTCACTTTCCCCCACAATACACAGTCCAAGAGAAACACCCCAAATTATATATAAATATGAAAAAGTAAATAGTTTATTTATTTATTTTAATTTTACTGTCATATGTTAAATTTAGAAGTTGTAGAAACTGCATCGTGATAAGAACGTCCTCTTTTCTGCAGCCAGTGTCTACGTGACCACACTTCTGCGAACTTATTCAAAACTTAAATAAAAGTAAATTTAATATGCACGTAGTTACAGCGGTGCAGAGTAGCTTGGAAATTAGATTGAAATGCGGAATATAGCTTGCAAATAACTTTTGCAAGAGTGTTTCTGTTCCATCAGCAGTAAAAACAAGTATTAGGATAACACATGCACTTTAACGATCGATGCCTCTTGAAAAATGAAAGAATAAAGATATATTTGAAATATTTAAAAAAAACTTTAAATATAAAAGTGCCTTTTAAAAGTAAAAAAAAAGCAAAAATTCTAATTTTAAACTCGAAATAAGACAATTAAAGAGAATTTCTCAGGTATCGAGTGGTGTAACTAGTAGAACATGCTTGGGCGAGAATCGAGATGCAAGAAACCCGTGTTTTGAATGGTAAAAATTTCTACGTTTTCTATTTTTTTAGTTTAAAGCTTATATTTTATCTCTAGTTCCGTATTAAAAAAATATGATATGGGAAGCACATGATTTTCCCTACATAATGTAGGGAAAGTCATGTGCTTCCCTACACAATGAAGGGAAAGTCATGTGCTTCCCTACATAATGTAGGGAAAGTCATGTGCTTCCCTACATAATGTAGGGAAAGTCATGTGTTTCCCTACATAATGTAGGGAAAATCATGTGCTTCCCTACACATTTCCGTTCAATGGTTTTACTTCTTTTGCAGCGAAATAATGGTATACAAGGTATACGGTATCATGATTTTGGCATTGAATTAACTTAATACCACGTATATTGAAATTGGTAGCTTTCGGATATGAAAGAATCCAAACAAAGTGAATTATTCGTACTTACGTGCAAAATCCTCATCAAAACGTAATTAACTGTTAATGAATAACCCATGAATTGGCGAATTCTTTGGCGCCAAAATCAAAATTTTTATATAATGTATCTCCTCTCATGAATGGAATGAACTAAATCCAAGTGAATGATATTAACAGATTTGCTGGATAATATAGCATGGGAAAAGTGAACATATTGAAGGATTTTTTTTTTTAATATTTTATAAAATTATTGAAAACCATGTATTAGCTCGAGAATGGTTTATACTAGTTTTCTAAAGTTAGTGTCATTCGCTTCCTACTGAAGAAATGAAATAATACGTATAAAATTATTACCTATTTATCACTATTAAAGGTCCTTATTTATGTTTTTTTTTTTTTTTTTGTAATATCCTTTCGAAAAATGCGAGGGGGTGGCTCTTGCAAACATTCGATTACGTTTATTAAAATCAATAGAATATCGGTATTCATTGATGTAAAAAATCCTACACAATTATTTTTGAAAAGCATTTTATTCTTTCGAGAGATATCGCGTCCACAGACTCAAAGACACACACGCTAACATACATACAAACATACACTAACATACATACAAACGCACACTAAAATACATACAAACACACACTAACGCAATACATCACCTGGGAACACCGCGTGCTGTTGGCACATTTCGGGCGCGGTAGCCCGGTGGTTTGCGCGCTGGATTTGTACGCTGCCACAACTGCCGCCGTGTTGATGCGGAATACGATCACGTTAAACATGTGGGTCCGTAAGTCCTTCTGAAAGGTTGGTGGTAGGAGAAGGAGCGTACGGTCCCTGTGGATGCCTCCCCCACTGGGTTCCGGTCTAAATTGGGTGGCACTTCCCGACCGTCCAAACGGTTACCTTACACCTTTCTGGTAGGTCGGACGGTCTGGGTCTCAACAACACTAACATACATAAAAGAATAACATACATACAAACGCACACTAACATACATGAAACATTAACATACACATACTACACTAATCTACATATATACACATACTACACTAATCTACATACACACACATTAACATGCATCACACACAGACATCCCCTCTAAAAAGTTTGATCCTCGTTCAGGGATGCTTAAAACTGATCTTCTATTGCAAACTTGAAATCAAATTTTTGACCTCGTCACGATACTCTTTCTATACATTATGCTATGCAGGCGAGGAAAGTAAAAATCATCCCTAACTTTTATGTCAAGTTTACACCTTTTCCAAAACCTTCGAGTTTCGCAAAGTAGTGAATAGTGTATAATGTTAAAAATGTTTTTATGGGAGACAATCATGATGGAAAAAAAAATGTTCATACATGGTGAGAAAAATTTCGCAAAAAACTTGCACGTAACAGTTATCCTATTTGCATAGGGCAGTAAATACCACTGAACAAACATATCACTACGTTTTATGTGCGGTAATGTGGTTCGGTTAGAAATGAATGGAGATGATAGAGAGAACTGACAAATAAATTAGACTGATTTATATATTGAAGATTTCTTTCTATTGTATAGATTTTGAATTTAGTAACTCTCTTTTCTTTTTTTGCATACAGGGTTTCCTTTTAAGTCTTTACGCATTCCTTTAATTTTCGATTGGAATGCTCTAGAGCTGCAGAAGCAGTCTACTACTAAAAATCTGATGTGGACAGCACATGACTTTCTTTATAGACTCAAATTTTCATTTTCTCTTCATTTCTTCAATAATTCGTTAAATTGAGTTTTAATGCACAAAATAACACCTATAAGTATTTTAAATGACATTGAATTTGCACTTTTAATTCAATTTTCGTTTTCATTTGGTAACTGGACTCATTTTCAAAGGTGGCGTAGCGAAAAGACTAAAATATCTCGAGAACGGCTAGTCCTAGAGTGATGAGGTTAGTCTTATTCTTTTTTCGTAAAAAATTACTTGTACAAAAATTACGTATAAAACAAGCATTTAATTGATATATTTGAGCATACGTAGTCTTTTAATTTAGATTTTGACGATTTTTGCAGGCCATTTCGCAAAAAAAAAAAAGAAAAGCAAGTTCTTTTTTTTCCGAATCGTACCAAAATCTAATAAGCCCCAGGGTCACCCACAAGTGACTTATCTACCAATTTTATAAAATTTGGCTTATTAGTTTTTCATTGGAATAATGCGGAGTGCATACCGGCAATTTTTGAGGGCCATTTCGCAAAAAAAGGCATAGGTTATTTTATTCTGAATTGTACCAAAACTTAATCAGCACCAGGTCACCCACTAGTGACTTAAAATTTTACGAAATTTGATCCATTAGTTTTTGAGTTAGAGTGGATACATATATTGCACAGACAGACAGACACACACATAGACGTCATGTTTAAAATAGTTTTTTATGTTCTAGAGGTCCCAAAACGCGTAGATCCGTCGAAAACTCGAGTTGCGATTTTCGACATGATTCCAATACTTTCCCTATACATTGCCACGTATTGCAGGGAAAGTAAAAAAGCAACTAAGCGTTGTCGATTGAGAAAGTTTGCAGTGCCTCTATCGACGAATTTGAGACGTTAGAATTCCTCCTTCAAGAAGTTGGAAGTCCTTATATATCCCTTTAATTTTCGATCTAAATGTTCTAGAGCTACAGAAGGTGTGTGTGCTTCCAATAGAGAAACTATTCGTTACAACTGAGAAAGTCTGCAAAACCTCTAGTGGCGAATTGAAGAAGTCAAAAATTCGACCATTATATATTCATAGACCTTTCTCTACTTCGTATGAAAAGCATTGAGATTACACATAACATACACAGATGATAAATATTGAGGCCAATGAAAAGCTGCATTTATGTAAATATCTCGTTTACTACTGCAGAAATTCGGAACGAAATGCCGAGGAATACGCATGGAAAAATAATAAATTGGGTGACATCATTCTCGTGGATCTAGCTCGTTCCATTCATGAAAAAAGATACTTTGTGTAATACTTTTGTATTTGTACGCCAATTGTCATTTATCTGCTGTAAGAATAACTTATTTTTTCGTCCATAACGCTTGGCGAGATTTGGGCGACGAATTTGGCGGAATGTCGCCAACTTGGCGACTTTTTTGAAATGTTGCCAAATTAATGAAAATCTCGCCAAATGGATAAATATGACGCTAAATCAATGAAAATGAAGACTAATTGTCGAAAATTCAATATCTTGGAAAGAATATTAGTATCTACTATAAGAAAAACCTATTTTTTTACTGTAAAAGTAGTAAATTCATTACATTATATAAGGAAAGTCATGTGTTGCCCACATCAGATTTTTACTTTCACAAACGTAGTATTGAGAAAGTATTTTTTTCACAAAAATTTTCGATTTCGAAATTATGATGCAAATATATGTCTTAAGACCTCCTTAACACGTTTTAGATTATTTTTGGAGTTATGTCAACGTCTGTCTGTCGTCGAGTTCTTGTGTAAACGATAGCAGCCACACATATTAATGGATTTTTACGAAACTTTTTATATCCAGTTTTGTTATAAAAATTTTTTGAACTAGTTGGAGTTTTTTAAAATTCGAGCGAAAACTTTGAAATTTTATATTTTTTTAACATGACAGCATAGGACAAAATAGGACATTATCGTGCATAAAAGCGTTTATTTATGGCTCAATGTTCGCGAGACTTAATAGTTTCAATCATTATTGTGAAAAATAGCTGCGATAAAATTTTTTTGTCCGTGACGTCATTAATCCCCCTTGGGGGGCAACTTATCCCTCCCGGGGGAGGGGGGGGGGGTTACAGTGCCAAGTATGATATCAATTGACATATTTTTCAAGTCCTTTAAAGTGAAGGGTAAGACGCTATATTTGTAATAATTTGGAACCACAATATCGATTTATCAAATTTTTTCTTCTGAAATTTGAAAAAAACAAACAAATTTTTGGTATGATAAAGTCGAGTTGAGCCACTCTACAGCCTTGATAGTTCATTTATCGTCTGTGTACGTGTTATGTGCAAACCGCACGTCTTTCCACACTCAATAGAGAAGCTGTAGAATCTAGAACTTCGCAGTTGAAAATTCTGGCCTATCTTGCTTTGTTTTCGAGATAGGAATTTTAACTTCTTCATACCGTCAGTGCTTCTTCTATCGATGGCGCATGGTCGTCTTCCTATTCATATACTATGTTTTCTTTTCAGCTCTAGAACACTTCAATCAAAATCTAAAGGAATATACACAAGGACTTAAGAGAGATCCCTATCTTCGAACATTTATTTTTACATAATATTGTTACCCTAAGCAATTACGTTACCATATCATGTAAATACAGTAAAATTCCGATATAACGCAGTTGTTGGGAGACATAACTTCACCCTACGTAATAGCTTAGCCGCTGTATATCTGACCGCACTATACCAGGCTTCTACTTCATAAAACATTTCATTAATGCTCACTGACTTTCAATTTTTTAGAGTTTAAAATAAAAATCAAAGACTGGAACATGTACACCTGCGGATGGCAATCAATTTGAAGACCTACATTAATACTATGAGAAATAATTGAAATTGATACTTACAATTGTTATGTCTAATAAACCAGTGTTGTATTTTTTGTATTCCTTTCTTTTTGTTTCTTCCTACATCTGTAGTACCCCACGGTGGCGTTTGCGGCCACATATTCCTATGCAAAACGGGCTTGTTTCTGTATGCCTGACCTACCCTTAAAGTTTGTCTAAGACCTTTTGGACCACCCTGTAGAAAACCCCCGTCTCTTTAGCAAGGGAATATTTACTTATTTAGCCATCAGAAGGATATTTCCAAACATATATAGAACGAAAAACACAACTTCAAAGACATATCTTCTTTAGGATACCCTACTTTCTTCAATATCCCGTTCACATTATACGTATGCGAAAAGAAAAATATGAGAAAAAACAAGTTTTTCAATGTCTTCCAACAGTGGCGTATGAAAGAATAAAAAAAAAATAATCACACATGAATTGAACCAAATTGAAAGTGTAGTGTAGGCAGATTCATTTAAAACAACACTCTATAAATCTTATCATTATCCAAAATTGATAGTATGCAAAATTGCCGATGAAACAGTTTCGGCAGTTTTGCATAATATCTCCTAGATGGGCTACACAGTTACGGATTGAGTTGAAGGCCCAGACCACACGACCAACCCAGGGGTTTATGGTAACAAATTGTGTGGCCGGATTTTTACGGATTGAGTGTTGTTTTTCATTATATAGGATTGTTTTGAATTTAATCTGCCTACAATCTCAATTAAGTTCTAGTTCGTGTATGATTAAAATGTATTTTCTACTTTTCCATGCTCCCCTGTTGTGAAGGAGGGGGGACATTGAAACTCTTGTTTTATCTCATAATTTATTTTTTACTTTTTAATTTTCATTTCTAGTTCCAGTTTATCCTCCATCGTGCACTCTCTTATTATTATTATTATTTTTTTTTCGTCATTAACGCACAAGCCTATACATGGATCGACGCGTTAGAACCAAAAGAACATTTCATCTAAAGATACTGAACCGCAATTCACAAATAAAATACATGAAATGGGCAAAAGCATAACCACGACGTTCGTAAATGATCGAATAGGGCACCCAGGCTCGCGCAAACGCCCCCGGTCGTTACCTACCAGATCGGTGAGAGATGTTTTCTTCCGCCCTAAAAAGCGGTTGCGTCCATCATAGCCTTGTGCTCTCAATTTAGATGCAGACTCTAGTATGCTGTACCCCTCCCTAGCATTTGGGAATTCGCGTTTTTCGTTGGCAAGCTACCCTTTATGTTGTCGTTACTAGGCACTGCTCAAGCTCAAGGCCCTGCGTCGTTCGGGGCGCCCCAGTCTATCCCCCTCTTTTATCTCTCTGTTGGGAACCCGCTTGGGCCCCAACTTTTTCAGTTTTCTGAAGACTTGGGGAAGGGCACGACCTCGGTCGCCCCCCCCCCCCCAAGCATATCTTAGACTTAAATTCCTATCAGTTGTTTAAAAGCCTTTTATTACTCTCTCTTTCTGTCTCTTTTCGTCTGGAGTTTAAAAGGAGGAATCTTCCTCTCCTGGGTACTCCACTAACCCCGTCCTTGAGTCCTTGAGACGTTCGTAAATGACGTTTCGACGTAACGTAATAACGAGAAAATTTGATATATGAAAATGTTTCGCGAGATGTAACTTTTGTGCCTATTTTCAGTTTTCTGTGACGGACGAACGAGCCTATGAAAAATAACGTATAAATAAATGACGTAACAAAGTGACGCAATGTCGTGAATGTGTGTTAGATAAAATTGTTCCGCGAGATAAAACTGTATGTCGATTTTTAGCTCTCTAGATGATCTGGGAGTCTAGAACGAGCCCGTCAAAGATGATGAATGGAAATACAAAGAAACGCAATGTGAAGTTAATAAGAAATGGTGTATGAAAAATTTAGATAAATTATGCCTGATAAATTCACTATCTTTTTCTAAAGATGCAAAAATTTTAATATAATATTCCACTTTTACCATCTTTTTCCAAAACACACAATAACTCTTTTTTTTTTAACCATTTTTTTTAAAGATGTAAAAAGTACAATAGAGAATTATAGTTCGTTCTCGATGGGATAAAACAAAGCGTATTAGTCAGACTACATCTATCACGCAATTCAAGTTATGATATATTTTACTTTCTTTTTTCTTTAACTATTTTTATACCAAAAAAGAATCCTTTCATAATGAAATAATCTTTTCTTACGTTACTCTAACTAGGTCGGGAAGAGAGATCTCAAGAAACCGTGAGAATCGCACGCTGCTAAGGATTTATGACTTAAAATTCGAAGAAAAATAACCGCAAGCTCTTTTTTTTTAAACTAAGTAACCCAACCCGCATGAATTGATAGGAGTTGGTTACTTATGCAAAATGAAAAAAAAAATGTCTCATTAATAGCGTGACTTGAATTCGCCGAGTCGAGAGCAGATTTTCTAAATCAGAAGTTGGATGAAAAATATATTTAATTGAAAATAAGTTCTTTTTTAGCTACTATCTTATTGATTGGCCATTTTATGACTCGTTTTCTTTTCATTCGAAGTTCATTTTTATCTCAATGGGCATAAATTCAGATTATTAACGAAAAACGTCTTTGAAAATATATTTATATTTCTTTAAGTTAAATAAAATTATCTTTTAAGTCAATTTAGATATGTAGTGGATAGTGCAAAATTTTAGAGAAGGAATAAAGAGATCTCAGAGAAATAAATTGTGCTGTTAAATTCTATAAAATATTAAGAAAAGGATTTTCTAAATATTGAGTTTAACTTTTGAAATTCTTTATTCAAAAGGCACTTTAAATTTTCCTTAATTTTACCTCAAAGATACTTTGTCATACAGAGTCCACTTTGACGATGAAAGCTTCAATTTCGTCCAAGTAGCTCAACGGTAGACTATCGGTTGTCTAGTTCGGAGATCCTGGGTTCGATTCCCGGTTGGGACAGCAAGGCTCTTTACATACTTTATATGAAATACTAGCTATATAAGCATTCTTTGTACGTAATATGTAATGGAAAGAAACTTAATTCATAATTTACGGTGAACTATTAATATTTATAATCCTTCTTTTATTTCATAATATTTCTTACGGAAAGGACAGAAGTGGGTTTCCCCCTGCTGAGATAACGAAAAGACAGATAGAAGCATGATTTACAATTTTATCTATATAGATATTAGCTATTTTACGATTAAACAATAGCTTCTTTGTAGACTACGGTTCTGGGCATCTTACTAGGGACAGAACAAAAAGGGCGATGTTTCATTTATGGTCCTTGAGCAGGCAACATACGGTTGGCCATGCGAAAAGCAGCAGGTTCCTAGGTGTCAAATATCTGCCTATTTTTTATGAAGTTTACATAATTTTAAAGATTGAGACATAGACATAGATCGGATCACATTATCAGATTTTGAATTGCATTTATTGTAGAGACGCTAATAAAACGATTAAATAACGTTAGTTTAGAGACTCAAGTAACGATTTTTTTAACGTTTCGGTCCCGCTCAAAATGAGGAAACAGTTAGAAGGATATAAATTTTCGGATCAAAAACAGACGCCTAAATTTTCAGTTAGACCGTTTGAGTGATTTTAGTGACAGAGGTGGGTTATCTAAATAATACATACTAAATATTATATATCCGGCAAAAAAAATCGATTACTAAATTTGAGTCTTTAGGCGAAAAGATAAATATTACATTAATTTAAATATACAAAGTTATAAACTGTAGTAATTACGCTACATACATAAGCGTATAGGAAAAGCATTGCGACGGGGTCGAAAATTCTAATTCGAGTTTTCGACCAAAGAGCACGTTTTAAGCGTCCCTGAACTCAAATCGAAAGTTTCTGAGGTGTGTGTGTGTGTGTAAGTATACGTATATATGTGTGTAAGTATACGTATGTATGTGTGTAAGTCTAAATATGTGTGTGTGTGTAAGTATACGTATATATGTGTGTAAGTATACGTATGTATGTGTGTAAGTCTAAATATGTGTGTGTGCTCTTAAGTCTGTGGAGACGATATCTCACGAGCGAAAGGAGCGTTTCGAACGAAATTTAATACAAGCATTACAATAAGCTGGAAGCCTGTTTATTTATTTATTTTTTTCTGAAGACCCTCAAATTTTCGAATGAAATATTAAAGGTAGTCATAAATAATCAGAACTTTTCATTAATGTTACATAAATAATCATTTCTCACGTAATATTTCATTAGAAAACGATTGACATAAATTTTAGAACGCTAGTACGAACCGTTCTCGAGATATTGGACTTTTTCAAATAAATAAAACTATATAAAATTAAAACAAATTATTAACTACTGTGAAATAGGTTCACTTTCATATGTATATTGCGCGATAAATTTGTTAACATTATTCTCATGAATCTAATTTGCCCCTTTCACGACAAACGATACTTTGTGTAATAGTTTTGTATTTTGACGTCTAACAAAGCGTCAACAATCATTTATATATAAGAAATGCTCTTCTATTATATTTTTTGTAACGATTGGCGTTAAATTTGATGAACTTAGCAACTCATTTAGTGAAATATTGCCAACCTGGCAATATTTCGCCCCAGATTGACGAATATATCGTTAAAATTGCGAAAAATGACGCCAAGTTAGCGAAGACGCCAAATTAATGAATTAATTATTAAAATATTTTAATATTTAGACAATATTGCTTATTGTAGATGCTGTCAATATTGATAATTGTCAATGTAGAGTTGCTTGAAATATAAAGTAATTGGGCCATTCGAAAGAGTTTTACATGTTGTCATCCGGAAAACCGCCCAATGTACAATTCAACATTAAAAACATTGTGGCTTGGATATTATACATCCTTTTTTCACTGTTAAGGAAGTCATTTCATTGCATTATACAGGGAAAGTCACGTGCTGCTCACATTAGATTTTCCAGATGTTAGGCACCAGTTTGAACGAACTATTTGAAAATGTATTTATATTTCATTTTATATCAGGTCATTTTTCAACTTACCCGAAAAGTCGTCTGCTCGAATTCCTGACAGTCCCCTGATATTTTCCATCCACGTATTTGGCAACATTAGGAGTCTGCTTCTGTTCCCAATAGTGCACTTCGTTGCTTCTCTTCGATACCACATCACCATAACCTTGAACCATATTGCCACTATATAAAGCCAAAAACAGCAACCAGGAAAAAATGGAATTCATAACTGGACCCTTATCCTTTCTTCTTACATGAACCTAAAACAGTATAAAGAAGAAAATAAATACACCTTATTTAAAAGTCTAATCTAAACGGATACTATACTTAGGGTAAAAAGTTCACAGTTACATGGCTCATGGCCAATATTATTGACAAGATACCTAGCCAAGTTTTATGATATGTGCTTTTAAAATTGTTTTTATGCCTCTTAAAACAGAGCTTTTGTAGGGATACTTGGTATTGGAATTTTAAAGCCTATCGGTTACAGATTGCACTTGGGAAAATGGTTCAAAAACAAAATTATTTAATCAATACGTCAATAAAAATATGCTGTAATAAATCATTTGTTTTCAGTAAGATAAATTCCTTTCTCTCTAATGTTGTATTTAATTTGATAACAAAAGACTTTATAAAAAAGAAACGTTGCTTTAGATGTATTTATCATCGCAAAGCCTACAATGCATGGTACAATGCAAAGAGGACGTATTGTGATATGATTGTTAAAAGCTCGGATTTCAGATATATTTCGCAACATCAAAGACAATAAATCTTTGGGAATGTTATTTTAGTAGCTTATTTATTTTCCCACATACATATAATCTAAGTAGTTTGATTTATCTGCAATTTTTGAATAAAATGTAATGAATGATCTATATGAAAGTTTTATTCTTTGATTGCGAATGAGAATTTTATTCTTTGATTTTATTTAGATCAATAGCCGGCGAGTTCCGGAGGGGGGGGGGGGGGCTTTTCCCTCTACTCACTGACACTTACTGAGCTCCTGTTGAGAACTTTTTCGTGTCGCTTGTTGAGCTCCTGTTGAGAACTTTTTCGTGTCGCTTGTTGAGCTCCTGTTGAGAACTTTTTCGTGTCGCTTGCTACTCGGGCATGATATGCCCTGAGAACCCAGACCGTCCAGCTAACTCGAAGGCATGGAGCAGATGAATGAACGGCCGGGAAGAGAGGGCGTAATATGCTTATTGGGGGTTCGCCAATTATTTGCTGACGCTTTCGAATCCCGGAGCTTGTTTTGCGAGGTCAATCCTTCCGGCCAACACAACCTCCCTCATGCCCCCTGCTCGCTGACGTTCACCAACCCCCAGAGCTTAGGAGCGACGACTCTGTTGCTTACGTCCACTATAATCATCGAAGCTCGCTTTACGACCTCTTTCGTCACCGTTGGGGGCTCATCCCTTGTTCGCTGATACCCTTAATCTCTCCTTCCCCCACGGTATTCACTTGTTGTGTTACCTGAATAGTATGATTCACTGACCATTTTTACCCACAAAACAGTTGGTGGTCACTCAATATGACGTCTACATACGTAATAGGAGTTCAGAATATCAAAATTAGTTTCCAATTTAATCATAAAAAATCACGCACAATATATATAGTTCTGTTACCATAGAAATTGTGGTATGCAAGACCATGTTTCATCTCCAATCACTATATATAGACTTATTTTCAATGTTTTCAGAAATTTTAATTTAAAACTCAAGTATTAATGAAAAATATTTTCAATGTGTTTGATTAGAAGAATAGCTGGCAGACAATTTCGAAATTTGAAACGTAACTCTATCACTATGTTTAGAAATGGAATCAAAAACTGCGTAATAATTGAATTATAAACTATAATAAAAAATAGTCTGCTATAATTATAAATTAAAAAAATATGATGTGGGCAGCACATGATTTTCCTGCTATAATGCAATGAATTTACTACTTTTACAGTAAGACAAAATAGGTTATTCTTATAGTAGATATTTATATCCTTTCCAAGATATTGAATTTTCGTCAATTAGTCGTCATTTTCATTGATTTAGCGTCATTTTTATCCATTTGACGAGATTTTCGTTAATTTGGCAAAATTTAAAAAAGTCGCCAAGTTGGCGACATTTAGCCAAATTCGTCGCCAAAATTTCGCCAAGCGTTATGGAAGGAGAAATAAGTAATTCTTATAGCAGATAAATGACTATTAGCGTTCAAATGCAAAAGTATTATTTAAAGTATCTTTTCTCATGAATGGAAAGAGATCCACGAGAGTGATGTCACCAAATGTATCGCATGATATTACATATGAAAAGTGAACATGTTTCTCAACAGTTAATATTTTTTTTATAATTTATGAGATTTTTTGATAAATTTATTTGCATAATGTGCAATATCTCGAGAACGGCTCATACTAGCGTTCTAAAATTTATGTCAATCGTTTTCTAAGGAAAAATTGCATAGGAAATGTCTATTTGCGTAACTTTATTAAAGGTTTTGATCTTCTGATGATTTTTTCAAAATTTCACTTGAAAATTTAGGGGGTTCAGAACATTCGATTGTGTTTAAAAACAATAGGCTTCTAGTATTCACGGATTGTAATTTTTGTACCAAAGTTCATTCGGATCGCTTCATTTGTTCATGAGATATCATCTCCACACACACACACACAGGGAGAGATCACCTCAAAAATGTTAGATTCCTGTTAAGGGATGCTTGAAACGTGTTCTCCCGTTAAAAACTCGTATTCGAATTTTCGACCCCGTCACAATACTTTCCTTATACATTATACTATGTATATAAGAAAAGTAATATCTTTAAAACGATTATTTGTACACTAATAGAGTTAATTAAAAAATATTTAGAATATTTTTTTTTCTTCGTGTGTTGGTATAAAAACGAATTTTGTGTGTCTAGCCATACTCAAATTACGGTTAGAATAATGTTAGAACGAAAATTTCGAGATTTATAATTTTCTCGACTTTACATTTTTATCACTACTTGTAGGTTAAGTCTCGCATGCTTTTGAAGCAGTCAGTCAAATAAATATTTCGTGCAATTCATCGTAATCACATTTCCGATATCGTATGTTCCAACTTAATTCTACTTCGGCTGTTTCCTGAAGGAAAATTACACTGCTTGACGGAATTTCCAATCGTCATATACTGTCTTAGGACTTTGCATTGTGTGTATATATATATATATATATATATATATATATATATATATGTGTGTGTGTGTGTGTGTGTGTGTGTGTGTGTGTGTGTGTGTGTGTGTGTGTATGTATGTCATAGAACGAGAATATACAAGTGTACTAAGTGTACCAAAAAAGTAACTAGACATAAAAGCGTGATGCAGCTTGTAAATGTCGAGAAATACAGCTAAGCAAAAGCTACGAGACAAATATCAGAAAGGTGAGGAAAGTGATAATGAAAGTGATGCGGAGTCGGGCATAGTGATAGGGATTTTGTTACTGATATTGGTGTTATATTAATTTTTTTCATCTTATATGTTTTTAAAGGTCATTTTTTCGTTTTCGATTTCGAATATTTTATAATATTGGATATATCTCTATCAGTTCCATGTTCTAGTTGTGAGTTCGTCTTCTGTTTTGACGTTGTTCTGAAATTTGACCACAGGTAATATATCCTTCCCGGTCGTCCATTCTGTTGCTCCAAGTCCTCTGGACGAGCCGGACGGCCTGGGGCTTTCACACAGGTAATATATGGCTCCGGGAGTGTTACCATTAGTGTAAAAGTCGACTATTAACCGGGAACTAGGAGTCACCATCCCCCTAGGCCTTTTATGTATTCCCAGTTGGTCCTTTTTCCTCACCTTTCTGATAATTGTCTCGTAGCTTTTGCTTAGCTATATATATATATATATATATATATATATATATTAAATTTAAATATAAAATACTAAGCACATGAAACTAGTAAGTTTAGCAATACAAATGTATTAAAAAACGGTAGAATTAAAATTACATCTACTTATTGCGCTATTGCAACATATAAATAATATGAAATTTATAAGTAATAAAGTTCAATTAAAATAGAATTATTGAAGAGAAATAATAAAGCATCCATAACAAACAAAAGTATTGAAATACCAACCAGAAAAAACTGAAGAGAATGTCAGAAACCACCCATTATATTTAAAACAAAAATATTAAATAAAAACGGAATATCAAATAATAGAATGCAGGTGATGTAATAGTAAAATCTTCAGGGGTCGACTACTATACATCAGCTTCAATTAGCACATTTCATTTATTGATTTGTTACTGTGAACAAAAGGTCTATATAGTAGCTCCTATGTTCTAAAAATGGAAAATGATTGAGAAATTTGAAAAACTAAAGATAATTGAATAAATTGAAACAATAGAATTGCTTTACACGTGTGTAGAAGTTAAAGCAGATAAATCATCTCAACATAATGTGGAAAGAAAATGTTGCCAACCCTAAATAGTAATGGTCATGTTGCCGTTCTTAAAAATTGCAAATAGTAAATCCATACTAAAGTATTAGAAGTATAAAAACCAGATAAACTGCATTCAAAATACAACGAGAGCTTATTAATATAGATAAAAATGATAATCATTATTATCCATATAAAATAATTTAAAGAATTAATAAAATATGTATCGAATAGACAATCGAATATTAATCGATTATAGAAGTTAGACAGAGCCTTCCACTGATTCCTTGCATCTATGTCCTGGCAAAATGAACTGTTAGATGATGCAAGTATAACGAAATGTGTAATGATAGAAAATATAACCATAAGTATCATTTAGGAAACGAGTATAATAGGAAATTAATAGGGAATGATAAAAATTCTATATTGATTTAAACGTAATAAAGTGCATTAACAGCGCTGTGTCACCCTAAACTTTTTACTATACTGTTAACCAAATATAATGGATAAAAATATGATTTACTAATTTGAAAAATCTGATGTGGGCAACACATGACTTTTCTTATATAATGCAATGAATTTACTACTTTTACAATTAAAAAAATGTTACTTTTATAGTAGATACTTATATTCTTTCCAAGATATTGGATTTTCTTCAGTCGTCATTTTTATTGATTTAGCGTCATTTTTATCAATTTGGCGAGATTTTCGTTAATTTGGCAACATTTAAAAATGTCGGCAAGTTGGCAACATTCCGCTGAATTCGTCGCCAAAATATCGCCAAGCGTTATGGATGGAGAAATAAGTTATTCTTACAGCAGATAAATGACAATTGGCGTTCAAATGCAAAAGTATTCCTCAAAGAATTTCCTTTCCTCAAAGATCCTCCTTTTCTCGTGAATGGAACGACTTAGATCCATGAGAATGATGTCACTCAATTTATCACATGATATTACATATGAAAAGTAAACATGTTCCTCAACAGTTAATGTTTTTTTTTAATTTATGGGATTTTTTGATAGATTTATTTGAAAAATGTACAATATCTCGTGAACGGTTCATGCTAGCGTTCTAAAATTTATGTCAATCGTTTTCTAAGGAAACATTACATAAGGAATGTCTATTTGCGCAACTTTATTAAAGGTTTTGATTTTATGATTTTTTCAAAATTTCACCCGAACATTTAGGAGGGTTTTGAACATTCGATTGTGTTTTAAAACAATAGGCTTCCAGTATTCATGGATTGTGATTTTTGTACCAAATTTCATTTGAATCGCTCGATTCGTTCGTGAGATATCGTCTCCACGGACTTACTGGCACACACATACTTTTACACACACACACATACTTTCACACACACACACACACACACACAGACATCACTTCAAAAATGTTTGATTCGTGATCAGGGATGCTTGAAACGTGCTCTCCCGTCGAAAACGCGAATTCGAATTTTCGACCCCGTCACAATACTTTCCTTATACATTATGTATATAATGAAGGTAATAATGTTTTCTCTATGCAAGTGATGAAACATCTTATCTGATAATCTATAAATTCGAAACAATTGATTTTTAATGATGTTAGAAAAAATTTAAACCTAATTACAAGAAGTAAAAGGTAATAATTTATTGATATTAAAATTAAAATATTTTTTTTATCACATAAATTATAAATAATATAATTAGAAGATTCAATACATAAATTTAAATCCAGAAAGTTAACCTTAGTGCTATTAGAAGATTCATTAATCAACAATTCCAGATTATCCGGACAGAAATCGATGTTGATATTATTTAAATCCGTTTTAAAACATAAATCAGATCGAATACATATCGATATAATTGTGAGTCAGTTGATGTAAATGTACATTAATATTTATAAAGATATAAATTTACCAATATACTACTACTACACCTTGCGGACACCTGATACTTGTAAATATTCTAATATAAATGTACCAAATTTCATATTACTTTCCTTATATACATAATGTATAAGGAAAGTAATGCGAAGGGTCGAAAATTCGAATTTGAGTTTTCGACGAGAGAGCACGTTTCAAGCATCCCTGATCAAGAATCAAACATATTTAAGTGATGTCTCTCTCTGTGTGTGTGTGTGTGTGTGTGTGTGTGAAAGTATGTGTGTGTGTGTGTGTGTGTGTGTGTGTGTGTGTGTTGTTGTTGTTGAAACCCAGACCGTCCGACCTACCAGAAAGGTGTAAGGTAACTGTTTGGACGGTCGGGAAGTGCCACCCAATTTAGACCGGAACCCAGTGGGGGAGACATCCACAGGGACCGTACCCTCCTTCCCCTACCACCAACCTCTCGGAAGGACTTTCGGACCCACATGTTTTACGTGATCGTACTCCGCATGAACACGGCGGCAGTTTTGGCAGTGGCTGGAATCGAACCCGGGCCTACCGAGTGCAACTCCAGCGCGCTAACCAATGGGCTACCGCGCCCCGTGTGTGTGTGTGTGTGTGTGTGTGTGTGTGTGTGTGTCAGTGAGTTTATGGAGATGATAACTGACGAACGAATGGACCGATTCGAACGAAATTTGATACAAAAATCACAATCCGTAAACACTGGAAGCCTATTGTTTTTATACGCAATCGAATGTTCAGAACTCCCCTAAATTTTCGAGTGAAATTTTGAAAAAAGCATAAAAAAATCAATACCTTTCATAAAGTTACGCAAATAAATATTTCTTATGTAATTTTTCATTAGAAAACGATTGACATAAATTTTAGAACGCTAAAATGAACCGTTCTCGAGATATTGGACATTTTTTAAAAAAAAATTATCAAAAAGTCATATAAAATAAAAAAAAATACTTCCTATTGAGAAACATGTTCACTTTTCATATGTAATACCATGCGATAAATTGGGTGACATCATTCCTGTGGAACTAGCTCGTTCCATTCAGGAAAAAAGATACTTTGAGTAATATTTTTGTATTTGAACGCCAATAGTCATTTATCTGCTGTAAGTATAACTTATATCTCTGTCCATAACGCTTGGCGAGATTTTGGCGAGGAATTTGGCAAAATGTCGCCAACTTGGCGACTTTTTTAAATGCTGCCAAATTAACAAAAAATCTCGCCAAATGAATAAAAATGACGCTAAATCAATGAAAATGACGACTAATTGAAGAAAATTCAATATCTTGGAAAGAATAAAAATATCTACTAGTATAAGAATAACATTTTTTTTAACTGTAAAAGTAGTAAATTCATTGCATTATATATGGAAAGTCATGTGTTGCCCACATCAGATTTTTTTTATATGCTATAGTTCTTGCGGTACGAAACAGAGAATTTCGAGAAACGAGAAATATTATTCAAATAGCAGCGGCGTCAGTTACTATTTTTAATACACACACACACACACACACACACACACACACACATATATATATATATATATATATATTAGTATATACAGGGTGTCCCAAACCCATTGACCTCGGCTTTTATTCCTTAAATATTGATCTTAGACATATATAATCAATTACAAAATTGAGTAAAAAAAGGTACAGAATTTTATGAAATCGATTAAAATTTTCAGGGGATTAAATTAGAAGAAATACAGAGTTTAAATTTTCATACGGCCCAAGTACAAAAACATTTCCAATGAGTAAAATGTGCCCCATATACTAATAAGGTGATGTACAGAATTTCAGCATGTTATCATAAAAAGTCCCAGAGATATGTTTAAAGAAAGTTAGTTGGTGAGGGATTAGTCACACATTAAAATGTAAATGTTTACAGCAAGAGTGCAAATGAAGCAACTCAGAAATGAATCATAGGCAAATAATATCTCCCTCTTATCTTTAATGGATCTTTGGCACGGATGGAAAACATTTTGAGCAAACTTTGTAATCTTTGTGTAAAGTTATTATTTCTACACAGTGTAGAAACGAAGCATAATAACTTAATAAAGAAAAAGTACATAAGGAAAGCGAGGTAATATTAAACATGGGAATTAAATTATAAGAAAGTTAACAATATTTATAGTAAAGATATTACACAACCATTGGTTAGCGCGCTGGAGTTGCACTCGGTAGGCCCGGGTTCGATTCCAGCCACTGCCAAAACTGCCGCCGTGTTCACGCGGAGTACGATCACCTTAAACATGTGGGCCCGTAAGTCCTTCCGAGAGGTTGGTGGTAGGGGAAGGAGGGTACGGTCCCTGTGGATGCCTCCCCCACTGGGTTCCGGTCTAAATTGGGTGGCACTTCCCGGCCGTCCAAACGGTTACCTTACACCTTTCTGGTAGGTCGGACGGTCTGGGTCTCAACAACAACAACCAAAAAGGACAGTTACCTTACACCTTTCTCGTAGAAGTCCTCAGGATGAGTCGGACGGTCTGGGTCTTCAACTCCTTTCTCGTAGGTCGGACGGTCTGGGTCTCAACAACAGCAACCAACAAGTTCGCACACCCCGCATCAAATAGAAAAGAACATGCCCATAAAATTGAAAGGAAGAAAAGAAGTAAATAAAAAGAGATGGAACGAAATAGAGCATCCATTAATGCAACTTTTCATGGATGTTTTACATCAATGGTGGCTCTAAATGTGTTTCGTAGTAGAAAGCTACCCATGTGGTTGAAACAATATACAAAGATCCGACAAATTATAAAAACAAAAATTTGAATAAGATTGAAAAGACTAGAATAAAGTAACAATGTGTGCAGAAAAATAAAAAAATCGGCTCCGTTATGTTCTTTCCATTGGTCGATACTGTAAATGTACAAAGATTCAGCTACTTAGGGCTGGCTGCTTGAGGGTCCGGAAAAACGTTAAAAAATATCGCCGCCCATGAAAAGGGGACGGAGGCGAAAAGTTGACAATTATATATGTGGTTGATGCTATAAGTGTACAAAAGTTCAGCCTTCTAGATAATCAGGGGGGGGGGGGGGGGCTTCTGGAAGATTTTTCGAAAAAAGAACCCATTTTCTGCGCCCCGGGTAATCGAAAATCCGTCCAATGGTCGTCCGACATCCAATGGTCGATATTAAAAATGTTCAAAGATTCAGCTTTCGAGGTCATCAGGGGGCTTCTGAAGGGTTTAAAAGGACTTTTACAGACACCCATTTTTTCGCCCCCTCAGGGAGAGAGTAAATAGAAAATCTGCTCCGTTAGATTCTGTACCGTAGTCTACTATATCAAAAATATAACAATTCTTTATCATATTTTTATGACTATATCATAATTTTATGGCTTTTATGACTATATCAAAAATATGACAATTCTTTATCATATTTTTATGACTTTATGATATTTTTATGACTATATCAAAAATATGACAATTTTTTCCGTCCCCCGTGGGGTAAATTAAAACTGCATCTCCGTTACGTTTTGTACCCTAGTTGGTGCTATAAATGTGCAAGGATTTAGTCTTCTAGACCATCAATGAGGCGTTTAGAGGCTTTGGAAGCACTTTTCAAAATTCTCCATTTTCTCTGCCCCCGGTGAGGTCAATCGAAAATCCAGCTCCAAATATTAAAAACTCAAAGCAAATTCTGAATCAAGTTTACTTCCATTATACATTCCGTATAAAAAATTGGTATACAACTCTAATGAATGATTATAAGTGATGTTTTCAAACTTTATCGGAGGTAAATTTATCACAACACGCAAAGAAGAAATCCAGCTCACATTTGATATTCCTCAAATTGAGAATTCTGTGGTAAATGGTGGCTAAGAGTTCTTACCTACATAATAAATAGTTTACTGCTTTAAATCTATTCACTTTAAGCATAACCCTACTTTCGGCCATTATAAGTTTTATTGCTCTTTTGAAACGACTTTTTCGTGAATTTTTCCGTGTGAGAACAAGCGTTTCCCCCCTCTTGAAATGATATTCGTGGTGTCATTTGCAAGAGTGATAGTTACGAGTCTTATATATATTTTACTCGCGTTGGTGTTCCTATAAGCACCAGAAAGTGAAAGTGAATATTTACCCTTATCTCCGCGACGTGTTTCACGAAGAATGTCCGGAAACAATCTGATGTGGGCAGTACATGACTTTCCTTATATAATGCAATGAATTTACTACTTTTACAGTAAAAACATAAATTCTTATAGTAGATATTTATATTCTTTCAAAGATATTGAATTTTCGTCAATGAGTCGTCATTTTCATTGATTTAGCGTCATTTTTATCCATTTGGCGAGTTTATCGTTAATTTAGCAACATTTAAAAAATTCGCCAAGTTGGCGACATTCCACCATATTCGTCGCCAAAATCTCGCCAAGCTTTATGGACGGAGAAATAAGTTATTCTTACAGCGGAGAAGTGACTATTGGCGTTCAAATACAAAAGTATTACTCAGAGTATCTTTTCTCGTGAATGGAACAAGTTAGATCCACGCGAATGATGTCACCCAATTTATCGCATGGTATTACACATGAAAAGTGAACATGTTTCTTAACAGTTAATATTTTTTTTTAATTTTTGGATTTTTTTGATAAATTTATTTGAAAAATGTGCAATATCTCCAGAACGGTTCATGCTAGCGTTCTAAAGTTTATGTCAATCGTTTTCTAAGGAAAAATTACTAAGGATACTTATATTCTTTCCAAGATATTGAATTTTCTTTAATTAGCCGTCATTTTCATTGATTTAGCGTCATTTTTATCTAATTGGCGAAAGTTTCGTTAATTTGGCAACATTTAAAAAGTCGCCAAGTTGGTGATCTTCCGCCAAATTCGTCGTCAAAATCTCGCCAAGCGTTATGGACGAAGAAATAAGTTATTCTTATAGCAGATAAGTGACTATTGGCGTTCAAATACAAAAATATTACTCAAAGTATCTTTTTTCATGAATGGAACGAGATAGATCCACGAGAATGGTGTCACCCACTTTATCGCATGATATTACATATAAAAAGTGAAAATTAAACATTTTTAATGATTTAAAACTTTTAATATATATATGGACTGTATTGTTTAGCGGATTCTAGCACTATTTCTCAGTTTCGAATTAGATTTCCGCGATATATAACGTAATTTGGTACTTCGAAACTAAGTTTCATACACTGTCATTCGGAAAAGCGCCAGCTGTAAATGAAAAATGCAACTTTAAACACGTTGTGCTATGAATTTTGCACATCATTAGTTTTCTGTGAAACTAGTGAAGTCGTTGCATTATGTAAGGAAAATCATGTGCTGTCTACATCAGATTTTTACTTTTTACTTTCCCTGCAATACATGGTAATGTGTAGGGAAAGTATTGTAATCATGCCGAAAATCGCAACTCGAGTTTTCGACGGATCTACACGTTTCGAGACCTCTAGAATACGATAAAACTATTTTTAGAGTGACGTCTGTGTGTGTGTCTGTCTGTGTGTTTGTCTGTCTGTGCAGATTTTGTATTCACTCTAACTAAAAAGCTAATAGACTGAATTTCATAAAATTTGGTATGTAAGTCACTTGTGGGCGAGTTTGGTACTGATTAGTTTTGGGTACGATTCGGGATAAAAGAACCCGCTTTTTTTTGTAAAATGGCCAGCAAAAGCTTGTATTCATTCTAGCTGAAAAATTAATGGCCCGAATTTCAAAAAATTCGGTAGATAAGTCACTTGTGGGTCACCCTGGTGTTGATTAGATTTTGATACGATTCGAAAAAAAGTAACCTAACTTTTATTGCAAAATGGCCCGCAAAAATCGCCAAAATCTAAAGGAAAAAACTACGTATGCTCAACTATATCCATTAACTGCATGTTTAATACGTAATTTTTAACGAAGAAAAGAATAAGACCAACTCCATTACACCAGGACTAGCCGTTCTCGAGATATTTTAGTTGTTCCTTATTTTCTCTACGCCACCTTTGAAAATAAGTCCAGTTACTAAATGAAAACGAAAATTGAATTAAAAGTGAATTAAATTTAATTAAAATAAAGAGAACGTGGATATAAATAAGTCTGCAGAGAAAGTCATGTGCTGCCCACATCAGATTTTTAACCTTACTTTCATGATTGCAGTCGTCTGAAAATATTTATATTCTCCGCACACGACGCCACGGCTTGATCGGAGAAAGAGAGTTAGTTCTTTCTTCAGCGGCACTTCACTTCTAATCATTGTGTAGGCATCTTTTCAAACTTCTCTCAAACTTTGTCCAGAGAACAATCATCCCATGTTTACAAATTTTATACAGCACTGTTTGAGCAGCATCACACCGTGTGAAAGTACTTGTTACTTTCCCTGCAATACATGGTAATGTACAGAGAAAGTATTGGAATCGTGTCGAACATCGAAACTGGAGTTTTCGACGGATCTACGTGTTTCGGGACCTCTAGAATACGAAAAAACTATTTTTAGCGTGACGTCTCTGTGTGTGTGTCTGCCTGAGCAATATGTATCCGCTCTACCTCAAGAACTAATTGTTCAAATTTCAAAAAATTTAGTAGACAAGTCACACGTGGGTGACCCTGGTGCTGATTAGATTTTGGTATGATTCGGGAAAAAGAACCTGCATTTTTTTTTATTTTGCAAAATGGCCCACAAAAATAGTCAATATCTAAAATAAAAGAGTACGTATGCTTAAATGTATCAATAAAATGCTTATTTTATACGTAAATTTTGATGATAAAAAGAATAAGACTAACCCCATTTCTATTGGACTAACCGCATTCGAGATATTTTATGTTTTTCTTTCACGTTTTAGCTACACCATCATTTTAAATATGTTCAGGTAACAAACGAAAGTTGAATTAAAAGTGCAAATTCAGTGTTATTTTGTGCAAAAGAATTCTATTTAATGAATTATTATAGAAATAAAGATGAATTTAAGTTTGTAGGGAAAACCATGTCCTACCTACATCAGATATTTTAATTAAAATGTCTGTAACTTGATTCTCCATACAACTTTATTATGCATTAGCAGCATACCCGCTCTGCGTACGGAGTATATAATATAAAGAAACATAAAACTCACAATTATGCGCAAATTCCTATAGTATTATACTAAATGACATTTTTAATGAAAACATTCTGTTCAAATATTTAATTTAATGCTCCTAAAAAGAAGTTTAAGAATCTCTGTTCTCGCTATACAAAATTATCTTCACGGGCAGATCTGAAGAATAAAACATCCTGGCCCCTTTTGTAAGCGAATTTACAAAAAACATGGAATTGAATCAATATATGCAAAATAAAAGCGTTAAAATTGTATAGGACCCGTACTACTTTATATACGCGAATATTAGAAGATATAACCTGCATTGGCAGATAACAGGTATTAGTATAAATTGAAAATTTCAGCAAACCCGTAATCTTTAAAACTGAAGGCGTTAATTGATTCCAATATATGCCAAAATGAAAGTGCTAAAATTATATGGGAAGTTATACCCGTCCTACTTATAATGTCGTAGATTAGAAGATATATCCGGGAATTAGTAGAAGATTACCCGTATTACAATATGAGTCTCAAAAATATTTGCCAAAATAATACAGATGACGTGATATATTGAAAATACCAATAATCTCCGTAATCTTCATACCAGAATGCCGTACTTGATTCCAATATATGCCAATATACCTGTACTACTTATATTCTCGTACATTAGAAGATATACCCGTGCATTTGTAGAAGATTAATCGTACAACTTACAATATATGAGTTTCAATTTTTGCCGCAATAAAACAATGGCAAAATTACTTAAAAATATCAATAATCTCTGAATCAATAATCCTCGAAAATATCAATAATAATAATGTTTAAACCTGAAGACCGTAATTGATATTATCCAGTCAAAATGCAATGGCAGTGAAATTTATTTTATATACATATCTCAAATTGGAAAAAATTTAATAAAAATCGTCTGCAGCATAAACGCATTGGATTTAAATCCTTTGCTAAGCGACATAATATTATTTCCATCAAATAAATTGGTGGTAAAAATATCGTCTGAATAATGCTATCTCTATGGAATGTTTGGCGACATTTTCGTCAATATAGCGACATTTTAAAAAATCGACAAATTTATCGCCTAGTGGGATTGTAGAACTGATAGTCCCACTTGGCGACAAATTGACGAAACATCATCACAATACTATCCCCTAACAAAACACAATTCATTTCATTTATTTAGGGCATATTTGTCAATTTCAAGATATTTTTATGGATTTACAAACATTTTCATCAATTTGGTGACATTTTAAAAATTCGCTAAATGTGCTACTAAGTAGGACAGCTGGACTGACAGACAAATGCTAACGAAACATCATTTCAGTACTCTCTTCTAACAAAACAAAATATTATTGATTTGCTTCGCTTTTATCAATTTGGCGACATTTACCTCAATTTGGCAACGTTTAAGAAAAGTTGTCAAGTTAGCGATATCCTGCCAAATTCGTAGCTCTGAATTTGCAGATCTGAAAAAAAGATACTGATCCCGTTTGTATATACTAAATTGAAACACTAAAATTGTGTTAGAATATATACCCGTTCTACTCTTTTTCTGTTTCAACAATCGGTTAAATGAATTTATTGGCTAAACACAGTAGAGTTTATTAGCCAAACACAATGTATAAGCTTGAAAACTCTTTTCCAAAATGAATGAAAGTGATGTACGCAGTCCGCAATTAATATAATTACAAGAAAAATCAAACCGTTCATTTATAAGATATATTTTAATATCCATTTATTTATTATTCAAATCGACAAAATAATAATAAACATTAACAAACACATTTAATTTAATTGCGTTGCCGAGCAACATGATATAAAATTGAATCTTTCTCATAAAATGCTAATAATAAAATAACTATTTTGATTTCTTAATACTTTTCATTGTTGAGTAAGAGCTTGTGAAAAATAAACCATGGTGATAGATTTTTCAATTAAATTCTTGCTTCAAACAATTCATGCTTTCAGAAAGTGACTAATTAGCGCAAAAAATCCCCCACCAAACTCAGAGATAAAGTTTTAATTCACTTTCACATTTCAAATAAACGATTTTCAACCTTTTCGTTCGGAGGAACCAGGGAGTTAGAGAGTAGAACTCCTAGGAAAAAAGTTTCGTTTTTCATTAATATCTCGATAACCCCTAATCTTAGAAACTGGAAACTTGGACTAAATTTAAGTGAGGTTATTTTAAGGCTACCCACAAAATTTCTTTAAATTCGGTTCAACAGTTCTCCCGTGATGATGAGATAAAATAAAGTTTCGATTTTCACTAATATCTCGAGAACCATTTGTCTTAGAAACTCGAAACTTAAATAATTTTAAGTGGGGCTATTTCAAGGTTACCCACAAAATTTCATCAAATTCGGTTCAGCCTTTCTTCCGTGATGATGGGACAAACAAACAGACAGACAGACAGATTTTCAATTTTATTTATATAGATTCCACAGTGTTTGGATCTCCTAGTAATCACAATCACTCTAGGAATTAAAAAAATCGGCAGCGGCTCCAGTCCGATGGAGCCGAAATACTTTTGTGTGAATGGCGGTTTTCTTGGTGGGTGGTTTGCCCTCGGTAGACATTTTTCAAACAGTTATAAATGTTAAAACGTCGAATTTAAAACCCCATTTTCAAAATAGTTCAAAATATTAAAATATCGAAGTTATAGCTACTATACTCGAAAACTATGAAATCAATCCAAAATCCAATTATGTATTTATGTATTATTGTAGGGCTTTCAAAGAGATATAAGGGTTTGTTTACTGTGTATTAACACATTACAACATAGTTGAAAAGCGTTTATGACTTTGTTCATTCATTCTGTCTGTCTTTCCGTTAGCACGATAACTGCCGTAAAAATGACTTCATCAAAATGAAATTTTAGAATGTTGTTCAGACGGTCTGTGGGACCTATGGGAATATATATGAATAATATCACCCAATTAGTTTTGGATTGAACCCGGGTTGGAAAAATGAAATACATTAAACCCTATGGGACCTAATTTTTCAAACATTTTTAAGCGAATTTAAAATTCACAAACTGCTTCGAAAGTTTTAGGAAATATTCAAATTTTCCCATAAAAAATATAAAAAAATTCAGCAAAATATATTCAGTAGTTTTTACATAGAAATTAAAATAATAATTACTTCCTTTATATGAAGAGATTACGTGACCCACTTCAAAATAAAATATGGCATCCATCTTGTGTCAAAATCGTGATTTTTAAAGTTCTTTTTAATTTATATTTAGTCCTAATACCTAATTAAATCCGTCCTAAAACCGCTTTATTTTTGCTTAAATTCTGTGCATCTACATACTGAAACAGCGCAATTACAATATATTTAAGTTTAAATGATTATCAAACTTTGATTATTTCTATAACGAAGACTAATTTTCACTTATGGAAAATGTAAACACCAAAAGATGTAGAATGAGTTGTATAAGAATTGCTACATTTCTTTAACGCAAAATTATTTAGCTCATGGAGTCTGCAATATAGCTGATATGAATGAAACATTCATTGATTTTAGACAGAGAACCCAGACGATTTTTTCGATGAAGTTTTAAGCATAGAGTTAAATTATTTGTACCTCCATGGTTTTAAAATTTTAAATAAAATAATTTATTATAGTATTGTAATGAGTGAAAGGATTGGAAAAATGTTTATGAATGAAATGCTGCTTTATAGAGAGGCGATTTGTATTTCGATGACATCATTTGAATAAAGTTCATTTGTTTTCGATGAAGTTTTCAAATATAATAAATTATTGTAGTATTATGATAATTTTAAAAATATTACCGAGGAATGTATTGCATTTTAGAGATGTTTAAACCAGGCAATTTATATTTCAATGCCGTCATTTGAATGAAGTTCATTTTTTGCGATGAAGTTTTAAGTTTTCAAATATAATAAATTAATGAAATATTGTGATAATTTTAAAAATATTACCGAGGAATGTATCGCACTTTAGAGATGTTTATATAAAATTGCATTGAAGTTGGAAAATGTTTCATAATCAATGCAATTTGCATGATTGATCTTTCTTGTTTTTAGTTCTTGAGATATAAGCATTACAAAAGAAAATTCACAAAGGGAAAATTTTTATTCTTCTTCAAATTGACAAGGCGATTCCTTGAAAACTATAAAAGCTTTGCAAACAAATTAAAATTATATTATTTTAGAAACTGGATTTTCTCCTGAACACTTTTGTCGCTTACCGGTTATATCTATTTTTTGCAGTTTAGAACAGGGGTTCTTAATCTATGGGTCGCCATGGTTTTTGTGATGGGTTGCCGCACAGCCCCATAGCTGCCATGGAAATACAACAGTATCGCTTGTCTTCAGGAAGAAATTATTGACGTTCAAAACGATGAAATTTTGCGTCATAGTTTTTTAACAGAGTCCCTATATGTTCATTTTAGATAAAATTGAACTGAAAAATTGGAAGACCTGTACTAAGCAGAGCGAAATTCTGAAAGTTTTACTACCATTTTCGACTACGTATTTATATGAAGCTGGTTTTTCTGCGCTTACTGTCATAAAAAAAGATAAAAAGCCGACTATAACCAGAACATACCATATAATATTCGCGATTTTGATGCCAATATATATTTTAAGACCTAATGAACTACTACTTTTGATTACTTTTGTAGTGATGTCCGTCTGTCTTCCTGTTTGTGGTTGATTTCTTGTGTACAGCATAGTGGCCACAAATATATATTATGGATTTTCACAAAAATTTAGATCTGGCTTTTGCTATCAAAAATCTAAAATTAGATAGAATTTTTAATTTTGTTTGAATTCGACCGAAAACTTCGAAATGTATTCGAAATTTTATAATTTTTCACATGGCAGCATAGAAACAGTTACCTTACACCTTTCTGGTAGGTCGGACGGTCTGGGTCTCAACAACAACATGGCAGCATAGTACGAAATTTGGCATAATCATGCATAAAAGGGTTTATTTATGGCTCAGCGTTCACAAGACTTCCCTACCATACATTACCTTGTACGGTATAGGGAAAGTAAAAATGAGTTCAATCAGTTTATGAGTTTCATTATGTAACTATAACTAAACCTTCAAACATATCAATTTCTAAAAAATATATGTCGAAGCTTGATAAAATCGGATCGTACCGATGAAAAAAAAAATCTCAATTAAATTTGTTCGGTTAAGATCGGTAATTTATTGGCTTTATACATACGCACGTAAACTACTATTACAATAAAATCCTTAATATTCTCTCAAAAAGGGTTTTTTAATTGTGTGCACGAGATCTTAAAAATCAATCGATGTTTTTACCATGAAATGTTGTCATCAGAAAGAGAATCTAAATTTTTCAAGCATCTGTTTGATTTAAGTAGTTTTTAATAGGTAATTTATTGGCTTTATACATACGCACGTAAACTACTATTACAATAAAATCCTTAATATTCTCTCAAAAAGGGTTTTTTAATTGTGTGCACGAGATCTTAAAAATCAATCGATGTTTTTACCATGAAATGTTGTCATCAGAAAGAGAATCTAAATTTTTCAAGCATCTGTTTGATTTAAGTAGTTTTTAATAGGTAATTTATTGGCTTTATACATACGCACGTAAACTACTATTACAATAAAATCCTTAATATTCTCTCAAAAAGGGTTTTTTAATTGTGTGCACGAGATCTTAAAAATCAATCGATGTTTTTACCATGAAATGTTGTCATCAGAAAGAGAATCTAAATTTTTCAAGCATCTGTTTGATTTAAGTAGTTTTTAATAGGTAATTTATTGGCTTTATACATACGCACGTAAACTACTATTACAATAAAATCCTTAATATTCTCTCAAAAAGGGTTTTTTAATTGTGTGCACGAGATCTTAAAAATCAATCGATGTTTTTACCATGAAATGTTGTCATCAGAAAGAGAATCTAAATTTTTCAAGCATCTGTTTGATTTAAGTAGTTTTTAATAGGTAATTTATTGGCTTTATACATACGCACGTAAACTACTATTACAATAAAATCCTTAATATTCTCTCAAAAAGGGTTTTTTAATTGTGTGCACGAGATCTTAAAAATCAATCGATGTTTTTACCATGAAATGTTGTCATCAGAAAGAGAATCTAAATTTTTCAAGCATCTGTTTGATTTAAGTAGTTTTTAATAGGTAATTTATTGGCTTTATACATACGCACGTAAACTACTATTACAATAAAATCCTTAATATTCTCTCAAAAAGGGTTTTTTAATTGTGTGCACGAGATCTTAAAAATCAATCGATGTTTTTACCATGAAATGTTGTCATCAGAAAGAGAATCTAAATTTTTCAAGCATCTGTTTGATTTAAGTAGTTTTTAATAGGTAATTTATTGGCTTTATACATACGCACGTAAACTACTATTACAATAAAATCCTTAATATTCTCTCAAAAAGGGTTTTTTAATTGTGTGCACGAGATCTTAAAAATCAATCGATGTTTTTACCATGAAATGTTGTCATCAGAAAGAGAATCTAAATTTTTCAAGCATCTGTTTGATTTAAGTAGTTTTTAATAGGTAATTTATTGGCTTTATACATACGCACGTAAACTACTATTACAATAAAATCCTTAATATTCTCTCAAAAAGGGTTTTTTAATTGTGTGCACGAGATCTTAAAAATCAATCGATGTTTTTACCATGAAATGTTGTCATCAGAAAGAGAATCTAAATTTTTCAAGCATCTGTTTGATTTAAGTAGTTTTTAATAGGTAATTTATTGGCTTTATACATACGCACGTAAACTACTATTACAATAAAATCCTTAATATTCTCTCAAAAAGGGTTTTTTAATTGTGTGCACGAGATCTTAAAAATCAATCGATGTTTTTACCATGAAATGTTGTCATCAGAAAGAGAATCTAAATTTTTCAAGCATCTGTTTGATTTAAGTAGTTTTTAATAGGTAATTTATTGGCTTTATACATACGCACGTAAACTACTATTACAATAAAATCCTTAATATTCTCTCAAAAAGGGTTTTTTAATTGTGTGCACGAGATCTTAAAAATCAATCGATGTTTTTACCATGAAATGTTGTCATCAGAAAGAGAATCTAAATTTTTCAAGCATCTGTTTGATTTAAGTAGTTTTTAATAGGTAATTTATTGGCTTTATACATACGCACGTAAACTACTATTACAATAAAATCCTTAATATTCTCTCAAAAAGGGTTTTTTAATTGTGTGCACGAGATCTTAAAAATCAATCGATGTTTTTACCATGAAATGTTGTCATCAGAAAGAGAATCTAAATTTTTCAAGCATCTGTTTGATTTAAGTAGTTTTTAATAGGTAATTTATTGGCTTTATACATACGCACGTAAACTACTATTACAATAAAATCCTTAATATTCTCTCAAAAAGGGTTTTTTAATTGTGTGCACGAGATCTTAAAAATCAATCGATGTTTTTACCATGAAATGTTGTCATCAGAAAGAGAATCTAAATTTTTCAAGCATCTGTTTGATTTAAGTAGTTTTTAATAGGTAATTTATTGGCTTTATACATACGCACGTAAACTACTATTACAATAAAATCCTTAATATTCTCTCAAAAAGGGTTTTTTAATTGTGTGCACGAGATCTTAAAAATCAATCGATGTTTTTACCATGAAATGTTGTCATCAGAAAGAGAATCTAAATTTTTCAAGCATCTGTTTGATTTAAGTAGTTTTTAATAGGTAATTTATTGGCTTTATACATACGCACGTAAACTACTATTACAATAAAATCCTTAATATTCTCTCAAAAAGGGTTTTTTAATTGTGTGCACGAGATCTTAAAAATCAATCGATGTTTTTACCATGAAATGTTGTCATCAGAAAGAGAATCTAAATTTTTCAAGCATCTGTTTGATTTAAGTAGTTTTTAATAGGTAATTTATTGGCTTTATACATACGCACGTAAACTACTATTACAATAAAATCCTTAATATTCTCTCAAAAAGGGTTTTTTAATTGTGTGCACGAGATCTTAAAAATCAATCGATGTTTTTACCATGAAATGTTGTCATCAGAAAGAGAATCTAAATTTTTCAAGCATCTGTTTGATTTAAGTAGTTTTTAATAGGTAATTTATTGGCTTTATACATACGCACGTAAACTACTATTACAATAAAATCCTTAATATTCTCTCAAAAAGGGTTTTTTAATTGTGTGCACGAGATCTTAAAAATCAATCGATGTTTTTACCATGAAATGTTGTCATCAGAAAGAGAATCTAAATTTTTCAAGCATCTGTTTGATTTAAGTAGTTTTTAATAGGTAATTTATTGGCTTTATACATACGCACGTAAACTACTATTACAATAAAATCCTTAATATTCTCTCGAAAAGGGTTTTTTAATTGTGTGCACGAGATCTTAAAAATCAATCGATGTTTTTACCATGAAATGTTGTCATCAGAAAGAGAATCTAAATTTTTCAAGCATCTGTTTGATTTAAGTAGTTTTTAATAGGTAATTTATTGGCTTTATACATACGCACGTAAACTACTATTACAATAAAATCCTTAATATTCTCTCAAAAAGGGTTTTTTAATTGTGTGCACGAGATCTTAAAAATCAATCGATGTTTTTACCATGAAATGTTGTCATCAGAAAGAGAATCTAAATTTTTCAAGCATCTGTTTGATTTAAGAAGTTTTTAATAGGTAAACGTGCTGTAAACAACGTGAGTATAACAGTGCTTCTCAACCATTGTGAGACCGCAGCCCGGTAACTATTAAACTAATATAAGTATTAATAATTAATCATGGCATAATCATAAAGTTTATTAGTACATTTATGCATATGCGGTGTGGCATGTTGACAAATATAAAATTGCATTTAAATAAGCTATCTATCAATCACTGGACTCATGAAATCGCGTAGCATATTTTAACTTCCTCAGACCTACATAATTAAATTAGTGCTCATTTTCATTTACATATCCATTTCTGATCCCACAAAATTTATTAATCAGTATAATTTATTTAATGATTACATTAAATTTATTAATCAGTATAAAGTGGATTATTGTATTATTAAATTGATTTTACTGATTGATGTTGGTTTGAAAAACAAAATTGGTATTGAGAGAGAAAAATATTTATCCATTGTAATGCACCATAGAAGCCAGCCGAGCAGTCTCTTATTCATATTAAAATTTAAATGCGGCCTGGTCACTAACATTAGTTACACTGCTAATTAGGCGTTCTGGTTCTGAGCTTTAAGATATACATTTACGAATGTTATTCATCTTAGAATATTTCCACTATGAAGCGACTAAAACTCTTGGTAAAAGGATATTTTCTTGAAACTTTGTGGCAACACTGCAGACATTTATCTGCAGCGCGTGACATAGCGGCTTTGACACGGCAGTTTTAGTTTGCTTGCTAATCAGTCGTGAACATGTCTCGACAGTTGCAGATGGCATCCAAATTGGAAGTGCGTGAAGTGATTCGTTTTTTGTGAGCAAAAAGCTGTAACTCCACTGAAATTTATCGGCCAGGTAAACTTTCGAAAGGCATTGTGCTCCTGCATGATAATGCAAGACCGCATGCGGAAAATTAACGAGGGATCTTCTGAGAAAGTTTAAGTGGGAAGTGTGAGATCACCCCTCTTGTAGCCCAGATCTTGCACCTGGTGACTTCCATGTCTTCTGTCCCATGACAGAAGAACTTTCAAAGCGACGATATCACTCGAATGACGAGGTGAAAGCTGTAACCCAACAATGATTATCGGACGTTGGACGGGAATTCTTCGCAGAAGGCATAGAAAAACTTGTGCCACACCTCGACAAATGTTTAAATAAAGGAGGTGATTATGTCGAAAAGTAGCTTTTGTATGGAACTTTAGTGTGCAAATAAAATTATTATAAAATTTCGATCCTGTTTTGTTTTCTCAAGCAGTGCAACTAACTTTTTGGCTGACCTACGTACTTAGAAAACTAAAACAACAAATTCCAAGAAAATCTCTCGCGGCTCGTTGAATGGACCCGGCGGTTGAGAATCACTGTCTAAAGAATAGAGACAAAGTTTCCTTTGGCTATTAGCAGTCAAACTTCTTAACAACTTCTATGGCAAAATCCACATCAAAATGCAGTTAACATATATACACCCTGTAATAATTGACACCGGGCGAATTGCTTGCTGTTAAAAACTGTTACAAAAAGTTCATCTTTAACGTATGACATGAGATAGATCCATGGGGAGATGTTGACAGATTTTTCGGAGATGTTGATAGATTTTTCGCACAACATTGCATATGGAAAATGAACCTATTTGGCGATGTTTCAGTTTTACGTAGTTTTTGGATAAATGTCTTTAAAAAATGTACAATGCACTAGAATGGTTCATGTTAGAGTCATAAAATGAGTGCTATTCATTTTCTCTACGTATAAAAAAAATATTTTTTCAAACATTAATGACAGTCCTGGTTTTTTTTTTTTTTTTAAACATTCATTCGAAAATTTAGGGGTATTCTGAACGTTCGATCGTATTTACAATCAATAGGATTTCAGTGGATATAGTCAATAGGATCTGGATATAGTGGATATAGTCAATAGGAATTACAATCAATAGGATTTCAGTTCGATCGTATTTACAATCAATAGGTGTCATTGATTGTAATAATTTTACTAAATTACGCTCGAAGTTCTCAATTGGTTCATAAGATATCACGTCCACAGATACGCACATACATATACACGCACATACATATATACGCACATACATAATACATATACACGCACATACATACACATTCACATATACACAATCACCATCTCAAAAACGTTCGATTTGAGTTCAGTGATATTTATAATGTATAAATCAGTCGAAAATTCGAATTTTCGACACTGGTAAGAGCTAGATCGCCGACTGAATAGGAAACATGACTGAAGCAGGAAAAAGGGATTGCCAACAGCAAGAGAAGAAAAAAGGGGTAAACCACCCAGGTTGAAGGAACAAAAGGTGGGACACAATGAATGAACTGTAAAATACCAAAGAGGAAAGTGAACATCCACCAAAGGATTTAAAGCACTTGTTAAATGAGTGAATCCTTTGTTGGACGTTCATTTTTCTCTTTGGTATTTTACTGTACATTCAATGTGTCCCACCCCTTTGTTCCTTCCTCCTGGATACTTTACCTCTTTCTTCTACTTTCGCCGTTGGCAACCCTTTTTACCGATTCAGTCACGTTTGCTGCTCTTACATCAGTCGCCGAACTAGCTCTCACGAGTGAAGGTTACGCTTCTTGTGTGTCATGACAAAAAAAGGTTGTTTCTTGTCTTCAGAAACAGCCGACACTATTCGTTTTGTGTTGTACGCTGTTTCTAACGAAGTTATTTTAGTTTTATTACTTTAGGAGCAGTTTGAGCTGTACTTAATTCAAATAAGTTGAACACGTGTGGGTGAGTTCCAAGAAACAAAAAAAAAAACGTTCCCAGCTGAATAAATGCTAATATCAGTTTTCTTTTCTAATTCATGCAGAAATTCCCAACACGGATGGAGCGACATCTCCATTTACGGAGTGGCCCAACGACCGAAGGGAGTCAATGAATTTATAGAACTCACAGCATCCTGTGGTGACCAATTATTCCGCCTGATGGATCGCTGCTATCTCCAAAATAAGGGCTTAAAGGTCATATACGAATTTATTAACGACTAACAGCATACCCGTTCTTCGTACGGAGTATATAATATAAAGAAATTTATATTTCGCAATCATGTGCAAATTCTGTTAAAATATTAAATTTGTTGCTCATAAAGAGAAGTTTAAGAATATCTGTTCTCACTATGCAAAATTATCTTCACGGGCAGATCTGAAGAATAAAACATCCTGGCCCCTTTTGTAAGCAAATTTACAAAAAAAAAGGAATTGAATCAATATATGCAACCCCGTACTACTTATATTGTCGCAGATTAGAAAATACGCCAGTGTGTTAGTAGAAGCTTACCCGTATTGCAATATGTGTCTCAAAAATATTTGCCAAAATAAAAGAGATGACATAAAAAATTGAAAGTATAAAAAATCCCCGTAATCTTAATACCAGAAGGTCGTAATTGATTCGAATATATGCCAATATATATCAAAATATATGCCAATATACCTGTACTACTTATATTCTCGTAGATTGGAAGATATACCCATGCATTTGTAGAAGATTACTCGTACAACGTACTATATATGAGTTTCAACAATTTTCGTCATAATAAAACAATTCCATAATAACTTGAAAATATCAGTAATCCCTGAATCAACAGTCCCCGAAAATATCAATAATAATGATGTTTAAACCTGAAGACCGTAATTGATATTATCTAGTCAAAAATTCAATGTCAATGAAATTTATTTTATATACATATTTTTACTATTCAAATCGAAAAAGATTTAATAAAAATCATATGCCGCATAACATATTGGATCCGTTGCTAAGCGACATAATATCAATTGCTTTAAATAAATTGATGGAAATCATATCATCTGAATAATGCAATCTCCATGGAAGGTTTGGCGACATTTTCGTCAATTTAGCTATAACTTAAAAAATCGCCAAATTTATCGCCAAGTGGGACGGTAGAACTGATAATCCCATTATGCGACAAATTGACGAAACATCATCACAATACTATCTCCTAACAAAACACAATTAATTTCATTTATTAAGCGCGATTTTATCAATTTCATGATATTTTTATGGATTTAGAAATATTTTTACCAATTTGGTGATATTACAAAAATTCCTTATATGTGTTACTAAGTAGGATGGATGGACTGACCGACAAATGCTACAGAAACATCATTTCAGTACTATCTTCTAACAAAACAAAATATTATTGATTGTATTATAAAATTGTATTATAAGATACACTAAAATTGTATTATAAGATACACCCGTTCTACTCTGTTTCTGCTTCAACAATCGGCTAAATGAATTTATTGGGTAAACACAATATATGAGTTTATTAGCTAAACACAATATATGAGCTTGGAACTTCTTTGCTAAAATAAATGAAAGTGATGTACGCTGCCCGCAATATATATAATTAAAAGAACAACCAAACCTTTCATTTAAAAAATATATTTTTACATCCATTTATTTATTATTCAAATAGAAAAAATAATAATTGATATTAACAACACATTTAATTTCATTCCGTTGCCGAGCAACATGATATAAGATAGAATCTTCCTCATAAAATGCGAAATTAAATAGCCATTTTGATTTCTTTATACTTTACATCGTTGAGTAAAAGCTTGTGAGAGATGAACCATGGAGGTAGATTTTTCCATTTAAATTCATGTTTCAAACAATTTATGTTTTCCTATAGTGACTAATTAATGCAAAAATCCTTCACCAAACTCGGAAATAAAGTTTTATTTCATTTTGGCGTTTAAAACAAACGATTTTCATCCTTTCCGTTTGGATAAACCACGGACTTGGAAAGTGCGCGTAGCCCATTGGTTAGGTGGGGCGCGTAGGTGGGGCGCGGTAGCCCATTGGTTAGCGCGCTGGAGTTGCACTCGGTAGACCCGGGTTCGATTCCAGCCACTGCCAAAAAACTGCCGCCGTGTTCATGCGGAGTACGATCACGTTAAACATGTGGGTCCGAAAGTCCTTCCGTGAGGTTAGTGGTAGGGGAAGGAGGGTACGGTTTCCGTTTGAAGGCTTCCCCCACTGGATTCCGGTCTAAATTGGGTGGCACTTCCCGACCGTCCAAACAGTTACCTTACACCTTTCTGGTAGGTCGGACGGTCTGGGTTTCAACAACAACAACGGAGTTGGAGAGTAGATCTCCTAAGAAAAAGTTCCGTTTTTCATTAATATCTCGACAACCCCTGGTCTTAGAAACTCGAAACTTGGACAAAATTTATGGGGGGCTATGTCAAGGCTATCCACACAAAATTTCATTAAATTCGGTTCAGCCGTTTTTCCGTGATGATGAGTCAAACGAAAATTTCGTTTTTTACTAATATCTCGAGAACCACTGGTCGTGGAAACTCAAAACACAGACTAAATTTTAAGTGGGGCTATTTTTAGGGTACCCACAAAATTTCATCAAATTCGGTTCAGCCGTTCTCCCGTGATGATGGGACAAACAGACAGACAGATTTTCAATTTTATTTATATAGATAGTCCTTCAACAGGAGTGTATTCACCAGAACGTTAGCTACCGCAGATCTGTAACTTTGCACACATTTAGATTTCATTGAAAAACAAAAAGCGAGATTCCAGGTTAAAAACTAACATGGGTGATAGTGATATGAGGATGTGCATTTTTTGTCGATTTGGATTTTTTTTTCAAATATCTAAAAATCCATTTTATTTTTCGAATTTTGAAACATTTTATGCAATATTGCGATTATTAGCTAAAAGAAAACGGCAAGTTTTCTTAGTTTTGGAATGGGTATACATGTCCTAAGGTAACTTCCTTTTTAGGACACGCCCGGTAAGAGCGCGAAGAAGAAAAAGGCCGTGTGTATTTACAAACATTAATTTATTTACACTATATAAAATATTTACAACAAAATTGATTCAAAATATTCAAAATGGAAAGTATGCCCCTTTAAGATAACAAACAAACAGTTACAAACGTATATATAGTCTCATAGACTAAAATGTGAAAGATGGTAATTAAAAATTAAATTTAAAAATATGAAATATTTAAATATCCCTAACCCGGAGAGAGAAGTAAAAAGTACAAATCAGGCACAGGCCCTTAAATGTGGAACTCACCGAACAATCGCCGAATAAACGACATCTCTCTGAACAGCATTTTTCAGAGGACCTTGTTATGAACACTTCTTTACTCACTCCAAACTCAGTTCCTTCTCCTCGCTTCTCTTTTAAATTCTGAAAAACTCTCTCTCTCCAAGATTTTAAAACACGCCCCTGAGGCGCATACAAACATCCCATTGGATTCAGGGTCTTAACCCCTTGACCTCAAAGCAACGCCATTGGCTTTAGGCCTTCCAAAAACAAAAAGCCCCTTCTCAAGCCCCTGCGAAACTGATATTCCTTCGGCCACTAATTCAAAGTCGCCGAGGCCCCTATGACCCTTCCGAAAAGGACAGGACGCCCGTTAAATCTTTCGGTACGAATCCGAGATCCAAAGCACCTTCGACATCCTGGTTTTCTATTTCGAGTGCAGATGGCCGAACGAAAAGGCTGACCCCCAAAAATAAATAAGAAGACTCTAGGTCGCATTCCCGAAAATATTGGCTCATGGGTTTACCATGCGACAATATACCTCCATTTCCCCATTAAAAATTCCAAAATCCAAAAATTAAAATTTCAAAATTTCAAAAATTTAAAATATTTTTTTAAATTTTACCATCAAAAAAATTTAAGCAAATTACGATATGCTGGGGCGCAAAACGCCTTTCCAAAAAAGACCTCCATTTCCCCACTAAAACATCAAAAATCCAAAAATTTTAAAAATTTAAAATCAAAATACCAAAAATTTTACAATCAAAATCATAAAGAAAAATCAAAAATGTGCTGGAGCGTAATCTGCTTTCCTTCCAGCCACACAGAAACCAACCTCTGAAAACAGAAGTTTCCTCCTGTATAATAAAACACATAGAAAAACATCATATTGCATATAAAAAACACAATTGTCCATATATACAATAAAATAAAGTAAAAGTATAAAACAAGCATCGTGAATAAAAATGTAATACAAATTGGTGAAATCAGCAAAACAGAGAGTCTGATGTTTGTGTTGCACTAGGCTGTACAAAGTCACTCAAACTAAGTTACTTTTCTCACTGATAAAGTTTTTTAGTTCTCCAAAAGTTTTTTTCAAATTGTCCACCAAAAGGCAAAAGCATTGGGATCAGGCATTCCTGAAAATTGTTGTGTATTTTGTTGGCCACTTCTTCTTACAAACATTATCATACCTGCATACGTTCCTTGTTTACGATAAGTGATTATGGAATATTACCACTGTGTAGAAAGTTTATCACCAAAAGTTGTTGTTGATTGACAGCAATGATGAGGAGTGTCTATTCTGTGCACACCCCATAAACACATAGTAAAGTATTGAACACAATGTCCGATGTCTGCCCTTACGAAATCAAATTGACTGGCATCTGGAACCGTTTGCACTGTAAACAAATAAACACAAAGTTTGATGTGTGGCAGCAATAAAAATAACTGGAATCTGGACCCGTAGAAAACTGGAAAGTGGAAAACTGTAGAAAACTGAAAACGTAGGCAAATGTATGCATTGTAAAACGAGACAGTAGAAATCACGGAAACAGTAGAAAACAGACGGTAGAAATCCCAGGAACGTGTAATTGCCTGTTCTGTATACAAAGTCTGATACATGTAAATTGTTTATAACGAAAGGCATGTCTGTGGCTATAAATGTTTATACGTCCTGTACTTGGCATAGACTGAACCATGGCTGATGAAAAAACCGCTCTATAACCGCAAGGACTGAAACTCATTGTTTAACACTTTCTACATATTTTTTTATGACGAGTGTGCGTATTGTGATAGTTTTAACATCAGTACTGAAGAAAACCGCAGACACCCCGCACAGTTCAGGACACAGTTCTTTCGTGTGGTATCGTGCACTTTCTGCACCCCGTCCGTAGAGGAAAAAACAAACACCGGTGGAATCTTCTGCACCCCGTCCGTAGAGGAAAACCAACACAGTAATCAAAAATTGTTTATATAGTGTTGGCATGTGCCAACATCTGGTCACCTGCTGACCCGAGATGAAAATTGTTGAAATGAACATATCATATAGCACCTTCCGTGCGCATCACCTTGGAGTTTTCGTGCTGTGCAAACTGCTTCAACAGTATTAATAATAATTTTTATACAAAATACAATATATATATCTAGACTGGCCTTAGTGACGGCAAAGTTACCACCAAGAGACCTAGCCAATATGCACTTTATTCTTCTCTCCCTCCGAGAACAAAACATTTTAAAACAAAATGCAAAATTTCTAAATGCATGAACATGAACGTAAAAATGTATAAAATTTTACTCTCTTACATAAAAAACTTTATTCCTTTACATATACAAACTTTACTGCCAAAGGCCACTTGCGTTAAATAACATGTTTCATATACCATGAAATTCAAAAATTCAAAACCATAAAATATCACACAAAATTTTCATAATTAAATTACATGATCTAAACTAAAAATTTTCTATTCAAAGAAAAAAATAACAAAATCATCCAACACATTAAAATATCTCATTAATTGCAAGTTACAGAAAATTATACATTTTTGCTTAAAATGAAAATTTCAAACCCATTCGAAAATTTTACATGTACATATGTATAACCCGTCGCTTAATACGTGACTTTATCTCAATTTTACAGTGTCTTACTGCATAAAAAACTCTTTTTTTTTCTTTCTTCTATTTATTCTCTAGTTTGTATGAAAAAAACCCAAAATAACTCCCAAACGTGTACCTTTCAGAAAATAAAACCACAGCTCGCAAAATTTTGCCTGATAAACGAAAATCCTTTTCTTACATTCGAAGGGAAAATTTACTCTAAGTGCTAAAATTTTGTTTCACCAAGCAAAATCATCTTATTCACTTATTTCCTCACTTCCTTTATTTTCTTTACAAAAAGGGTTTTATCACACTTTTTATTAATACTTTCACCACTTTATGCATTAAGCCATATTTTCCTCAAATAAACACTAGCCTCACATTAAAAATATAAATTTCCCCCTTTTTTTAAAATGAAATACCATTGATCTTCAATTTTATATCTTATCCATTCCATCTATCATGAAAAAATACCCCTATCATTCTAACCACACTATATCCTAGCCTATTATTAACTGTAAAAATACATATTTAACCATGACCCTTTATGTAGGTAAAGAGATAACACCCTAACAATAAAACCAAATCACAAGAGAAAACACCATATATTTTTCCTTTCTTTGTTTTCTTTTTTTAGAAACACTACTTAAAAATGCTAAATTAGTGATATTATTATCCAACTGCATTCTCCCACAACTACATTTTATAACCTTTTATCTTCCAATGCTTTGTTAGCGTTCAACATACCCGGAGGGAAAAAAAAAAAAACTAGCAAATCTCACCTTTCCTTCCTAAACTACCCATAGAAACTAAAAAAAATCTCCATGCGTTCAGAAAATATGCCGGCAACTGTCACTTACAGTACTACGTGTAACGATTTAAGAAAATTATTGTATCCAAAAATTGATTCCCTTTTGAGCCCCGTTGTAATCTAACAAACCTATCAATTTTCTATTCCGAATAATTTATTAAATTATGTGTGTTTTAACAAAAGTAAAATATAAGTGAATGTAGGAAAGTACCCTTTATAGACGATAAAAATATTGAATAAAAAAGTTAAGAGATACAAAAAAAATGAAATACTTTTTGCTTATTTATTTATTTATTTTTTTAAATAAATCCTTTCAACGTTATGTGTCATCAGAAGATGAAAGAGACCCTTTGTTGATCACTCAAACAGTCTGATTCAATCCCCAATGTATAGAAATATACACTCTAAATCCCAAACATCACACCATTCTGCCCGCAGAAAAAAATATGTGCCTAAGGTCAAATTATATATCCTACCAACAAATGTTAAAAAGGCTTATTCATTTATTTATTTGTTTATTAAACTTTAAAATTTTCTCTTTGTTGTTTGTACTTTGTCTGTTATCTTTGTCACTTTATCAGAATTCCCTTGTAAACGAAAGTTTCCTTAGTAATCAAAATTTTGTTTCCATTTCTGTTACAACTTGAATTAATATAATATCTATGTATTTTCATTATTTACTATTATTATTATTATTACCTTTTTTCGAAAAACAATATACTTATTACTTTATGTATTTTAATTCCCAATAACCTAACTAACTCTCTCCAGCTGCAACGCCATTCTATTACTCACTCAGTAACTCTATCCAAACGAAACGGAAATCTCTCTACTGAAAATGTGTCATCCATCCCTCTTTGAAATTTATGTTCTCCTCCGCTAACTAACTCCCAGCTCCCGTGAAATATATCTGCTAAAACCACTCCTTTTTTCTTTGTAACCATTCTGCGGGTCTTGTGTTTTGTCTGTGAAAATGACCCTCCTTTGAAAACATCTGTGTTGTGTGAACAAGAAACTTTTGGAAATCCTTGTGTTTGCCATTTCGCACTGACTGTATAAGCGCGGGGGGGGGGGGGGGGGGGGGGTCGCTCGCTAGTGTTGTGCGAACAAGAAACAGAGGCCTGTACTAAAACTTTGGAGAACCCCGTTGTTTGCCATAAAAAAAGAACCGTCAAAGTTAACCGAGATAAAAATTGAAAACAAATTCTGCTGCCTTTAAAAATTCGATTTTCTAACCCATTCGCATTCTATATTTCATTTTCAGAACCATTTGTAAAATTTTTGTAAACTCGTACCCATAACATATAAAAGGTTTATTATAATCTCACATTACTTCTAATTTCAGCAAAAATTTTGTTCTAAAACTAAAAATCACTCAAATGTATTAATTAAATAATCTTCGCGACCAAAATTATAAAATGTCAAAAATGAAAATTTGTCCCAAAAATACACTACCAAAAGAATATACATAATCAAAAACATATACAAAATATAAGAAATATACAAATAGATTAATACCAACAAAAATTTTCAAACCATATCGTGGACCAAAAAAGTTTGCCTCACACAAACAAAACTGATATACATTTCCTCTCGATATACATAAAATCATTATCCAAACCCAGTTATTGAATAAATTCCCATGGGAAAAGGAAACCGCTTTTTATCTCTACATAAATTTGGAATAAACATTCTATCTAAATTATTTCAAATAGACTCAAGAAAAGATTTTTTTTTTTTTTTTTTTTTTTTGTACTTAAAATAGCCTCTATCAAATTTCGCTTCTAAAAAATTTCTTGATGTTACAATTTTCCCCAAAAAATTCTTAAATTCCAAAAAAAATTCTTAAACTTTCCCCATTTACATGTAAAATGCAATCAATGACATATTATATAAACCAAAAAATATATATATACACATAACTCTCACCAATTTTAATTCTTTGTATTTTATCAATATAACATTAAAATAGCACATATTTTCATGGCAAATGAAACAGTTTCTACTTTTATCCAATGTTTAAAAATTTCTTCTAAATTTCTCATATTAAAATTTATTTTTTACTAGGGAAAAAAATTATTGCAGATATTGACATCTATTATTTGCTTTATTTTTTACCATCTTTCAAAAAAAAATTTTCCTTGGTTAGTGAACCAAACATAATTCTTATCCAGTTCGTTGGCGTCAATTTATTTTCTTTCGTTACTGAACCCAACCAAATTCATCCTGGTCTAAGGCAACAAATTATTTTGTCCTAAGGTAACTTCCTTTTTAGGACACGCCCGGTAAGAGCGCGAAGAAGAAAAAGGCCGTGTGTATTTACAAACATTAATTTATTTACACTATATAAAATATTTACAACAAAATTGATTCAAAATATTCAAAATGGAAAGTATGCCCCTTTAAGATAACAAACAAACAGTTACAAACGTATATATAGTCTCATAGACTAAAATGTGAAAGATGATAATTAAAAATTAAATTTAAAAATATGAAATATTTAAATATCCCTAACCCGGAGAGAGAAGTAAAAAGTACAAATCAGGCACAGGCCCTTAAATGTGGAACTCACCGAACAATCGCCGAATAAACGACATCTCTCTGAACAGCATTTTTCAGAGGACCTTGTTATGAACACTTCTTTACTCACTCCAAACTCAGTTCCTTCTCCTCGCTTCTCTTTTAAATTCTGAAAAACTCTCTCTCTCCAAGATTTTAAAACACGCCCCTGAGGCGCATACAAACATCCCATTGGATTCAGGGTCTTAACCCCTTGACCCCAAAGCACCGCCATTGGCTTTAGGCCTTCCAAAAACATAAAGCCCCTTCTCAAGCCCCTGCGAAACTGATATTCCTTCGGCCACTAATTCAAAGTCGCCGAGGACCCTATGACCCTTCCGAAAAGGACAGGACGCCCGTTAAATCTTTCGGTACGAATCCGAGATCCAAAGCAACTTCGACATCCTGGTTTTCTATTTCGAATGCAGATGGCCGAACGAAAAGGCTGACCCCCAAAAATAAATAAGAAGACTCTAGGTCGCATTCCCGAAAATATTGGCTCATGGGTTTACCATGCGACAATACATACATAATAATATAGAAACATAGTTTGATAGAATACAGGGTGTCTCAAAAACATTGACCTCGGCTTTTACTCCTTAAATATTGATTTCAGACATATATAATAAATTACAAAGTTAAGTAAAAACAGGTACAGAATTTTATGAAATCGATAAAAATTTTCAGGGGATTAAATTTGGAGAAATACAAAATTTAAATTTTTATACTGCCCCCGTACAAAAACATTCCCAATGAATAAAATGTGTCACATGCACTAATAAGGTAATGTACAAAATTTCAGCATTTTATCATAAAAAGTCCCAGAGATATGGTTAAAAATTATTACAAAGTTGGTGAGGAATTAATCACACATTAAAATGTAAATGTTTACAGCAAGAGTGCAAATGACGCAACGCAGAAATTCATCATAGGCAATTAATATCTGCCTCTTATCTTTAATGGAACTCTGACATAGATGGAAAATATTTTGAACAAGCTTTGCAATCATTGTGTAAAGTTATTATTTCTACACAGTGTAGATACTTTTGTACCAATAAATAGCAAAATTATTATTTATTTGCAATCATTGTTTTCTTTCGTGAACCCTGAAACGCGATATGCCGACATGATTTTTCCCCTCTGTGACCCCATGTCGATGCATCGAAAAGAGGTTTAAATCAGCATTCTCGTCTTTTCATATCTCTGGGACTTTTTATGATAAAATGCTAAAATTTTGTACATCACCTTATTAGTGTATGGGGCACATTTTACTCATTGAAAATATTTTTGAATGGGGGACGTATAAAAATTTAAATTTTGTATTTCTTAAAATTTAATTCTCTTGAAACTTTTAATCGATTTCATAAAATTCTGTACCTTCTTTTTACTCAACTTTGTAATTTATTATATATGTCTAAGATTAATATTTAAGGAATAAAAGCCGAGGTAAATGTTTTTGGCACACCCTGTATAATCTTACAATCAGCAGATAATAAAGGATTGTATTATTAAAACTTACCTTGAACTATTCGACGGAGGTGCGCAGATGATATTAAATCTCAAGGGCGGTACGCGATCGTTTTAAGTTTGGGAAACATTGGTGTTGACAAACTTTCATTCTTTGCCTTTTTTTGTAAATACGTTCAAACCTGCTTTAAACGGAATTTCAGGGGACCGGAACAATTTTCCGTCTTGAGAAGGTTTCCGTTTCATGCAGGTTACTTCATGTACAGCTAAATTTAAGGTTCAGCTGGAAACGCAGTTGGTCTCTTTGTAATTGCTTATGTATACTTATCAGACTTTAAAAATTCTAAAAAGTGTATTTAGATGCACCTGATTAGCTAATTTAACATAATAGCTAATTTAATTATTACTTTCCTTATATACATAATGTATAAGGAAAGTATTGTTGCGGGGTCAAAAAATCGAAATCAAGTTTTCGACGGGAGAGCACGTTTCAAGCATCCCTGATCACGAATCGAGCATTTTTGCAGTGATGTCTGTGAGTGTGTGTGTGTGTGTGTGTGTGTGTGCGTGCGTGCATATGCGTGCGTGTATGTGTGTGTGAAAGTGTGTGTGTGTGTGTGTGCGTGTGTGTGTCAGTGAGTCTGTGGAGATGATATCTCACGAACAAATAGAGCGATTCGAATGAAATTTGGTACAAAAATGACAATACGTGAATACTGGTAGGCTATTGTTTTAAAACACAATCGAATGTTCAGACCCCCTAAATTTTCGAGTGAAATTTTGAAAAAAATCATCAATAAATCAAAACCTTTAATAAAGTTACGCAAATAGATATTTCTTGTGTAATTTTTCCTTAGAAAACGATTGACATAAACGTTAGAACGCTAGCATAAACCGTTCTCGAGATATTGCACATTTTTCAAATAAATTTATCAAAAAATCCCATAAATAAAATAAAATATTAACTGTTAAAAAACATGTTCACTTTTCATATGTAATATCATGCGATAAATTGGGTGACATCATTCACGTGGATCTAACTCGTTCCATTCACGAGAAAAGATACTTTGAGTAATACTTTTGCATTTGAACGCCAATAGTCATTTATCCGCTGTAAGAATAACTTATTTCTCCGTCCATAATGCTTGGCGAGATTTTGGCGACGAATTAAGAGGAATGTTGACAACTTGGCGACATTTTTAAATGTTGCCAAGTTAACGAAAAGCTCGCCAAATGGATAAAAATGACGCTAAATCAATGAAAATGCCGTCTATTTGAAGAAAATTCAATACCTTGGAAAGAATATAAGTGTATAAGAATAACATTTTTTTTAACTGTAAAAGTAGTAAATTCATTGCAGTATAAGGAAAGTCATGTGCTACCCACATGAGATTTTTTAACTATGTATATACGTACATTTTTGCTTACTACAATCACAGGAGTTTATGCAAATAAAAAAAAAGTGTATCCTATGTTCTTAAGTGTCAGCTTATTACCATACCTTAAAACCTAGATGAATTGACTTACCGGAAAAATATCACTGTTCACCATGAAATAAATATAAAATTAAAAAAAAAAAAACGTATTTTTTTCAATTTTTTATTGAGATGAACTTTTAAAATAATCCAACATGGTTTCTTGGACACATGTCTTTCACTCACTTTCAGTTAAATATTATGCTTTGATTAATATTTCTAGCATTTCTGATATTAATATTTCTAGCATATATAAATATTTCTAGCATCTCCCTGATTAAGTGAAAATTCTGAACAGTACTGAAACAGCTTTTAGAAAATCGTCATATGATTAAATAGAAAATTCTGTGAAACATGCTTCTCTGGGACATAAATGGTTGAAGCAATTGGATGATTTTTCTTTTCTTTGTTCGTTACAACAAGTGCTGTATTAACAAAGTATTTTAAATTAGCCGTCCGTTTCTGCGTTGAACAGGTTCCGTTTAACACAGAAATAACCTAAATTCCCTATATTTTTGGGACGAAGCTGAAAATATTTTCCTCTTATGACAGTATACCGTTTCAAACAGGTTTGATTGTAATTGAAAATCTATATATATTTTTTGGTATTTTCAAATGCGGTACAAGGGTTATTTATTACCTCCCATTACAAAAAAATCTGATGTGGGCAGCACATGACTTTCCCTGCAATATTATATCCACGTTCTCTTTATTTTATTTAAATTCAATTAACTTTTAATTCAAATCTCGTTATCATTTGGTAATTGGACTTATTAAGGTGGCGTAGAAAAAATACGAAAAAACTAAAATATCTCGAGAACGGCTAGTCTTAGTGTAATGAGGTTCGTCTCATTCTTTTCTTCATTAAAAATTACGTATAAAACAAGCATTTAATGGATATATTTGAGCAACATAAATTTTAATTTTAGATTTTGACGATCTTTGCGGGCCATTTTGCAGAAAAAAGGCAGGTTATTTTTTTCCGAATCGTGCCAAAATCTAATCAGCACCCGGGTGACCTACAAGCGATTTATTTATTAAATTTTGTGAAATTCGGTCAATTAGCTTTTCAGCTCGAGTGGATACAGACAATATTTGCGGGCCATTTTTGCGGGTCCAAAAGAAAAGCAGGTTCTTTTATAACGAATCGTACTAAAAATTAATCAGCACCAGGGTCGCACCCAAGTGACTTACCTACTAAATTTTATGAAATTTAGTCCATTAGTTTTTGAGTTAGAGTGGATACATACATTGCACAGACAGACAGACAGACACACATACAGACGTTACGGTAAAAATAGTTTTTTCGTATTCTAGAGGTCTCGAAACGTGTAGATCCGTCGAAAACTCGAGTTACGATTTTCGGCATGATTCCAATACTTTCTCTATACATTACCATGTATTACAGGAAAAGTAAAAAGCCCTTCTAGCTCAAGGGAAAGCTCAAAGGAAAGACATTTTATATCGATATACGCATACATACTAACATATATACATATTAATTGTCTAAGAACCAGCAACGATTTAAACGAGTATAAAAGGTTTGAGCATTCATTGCATGTAGTAGGACTTCGCGGTGTCAACGGATATCCATGAGTCTAGCAGTCCCTCAGGTGGCCTTAGCCCTGGGCGTATTTTTAAAATAGGCTAAAATTAACATCTACTTACCCCATCGAGTATATGGATAAAACTGGTATCCAATGATAGGCTTTAACGTCCCATTAACGGATTGATTTATGAGTCTGGCAGTCGTTGCAGGCGGCAGGATGCATGAAAGACGCCTCAAATGTCTGGCATTAATAGATGTTTATAGATTTTTTAAGTTTTGAAACTTTAAACATTTATACTTCAAAAATTGACGGTAGAATTCAACAAAGTTTTAAATTTGGAGGTTTTAAAATATGTGCATTAAGATTATGTAAAATAATTTATTATAATTCACTTTTTTCTCGACTAAAATTTTAAGTTCCTAAAAATTAAAATATCAAAATGTAAAACTTTTAATTAAGAATTTGCTCTTGGGTTATCCTACTACATATTTAAAAGCAAAAGCGATACACATTTTAGTAAGATATAGCTGAAAATCTCTTGAGACAAATTGACATTGAAAAGTCGAAACTTCTGTTGCGATCTGTTAGAAAAGTTTTCATCGCAAAAAAAAAAAAAATGAAACTTTTTTTTCTCAGTGTTATTTAATGTAACAAATCGGATGTATAGAAACATAATTTTCACTCAGCCAATTCTGTAGTTTTTGTCCCAAATTAGCCCATCGACCCATCGAGTACATATATGAAACTATGTCATTCGTTGGCATTTTGAAAGATAAATACGAATTTACAAGTCTTGCATTCATTCGACGTGGCATATTTATGACGACAAAAAGGCAAATTTTTTCAACGCGCTTCCACATCGCATTTCAGCAGGAAATCGAAACTTTTTCTTCGGGAAATAGAAAACATTAAATCGAGCAGCAGAACATGGGTATAGAAGCAATAATAAATATTAAAGTTAAATTAAATGTGTTATATTATATTATTCTACTATATAATATTATATAATTTTCTATGTAAGGGTTAACTAGTCAAAAATTAAATGATCACACACATACTTGAAATACACACTCTCTCTCTCTCTATATATATATATATATATATAATATATATATATATATATATATATATATAATTGAAGATTTTTATGATTACTTGTAATATATAGATACCCGAGAAATACCAAAGAAAATTGCTTGTAAACTGTAGGTAAAGGTAAAAAAATTTGCAAATCAGAAACCTAGTGTAGCACGATGAGCTATTCAAGAAGTTTGGAAATTGAATATGTTTGGAAATTGAATAGATGGAATCTAGTGAATATAAAAGGAATAAAATGAATATGAAAAGCATTTCTGAAACCATGTACGTTATCAAGGGCCATACATGTTTCATTAATGCTGATTCTAAGTTTCTGTTTACACAACTGTAAAATGTATTACAGAAATAATGTAAATGGCCCGACGTAAAAGAAAAGACAAAGTGGATCAAATACACAAAAAAAATCAAACATGGATATAAAATATTCTGTTACACCAGCTTGTGGCTAATTATTGTAATGAGGATGCAAAGTATTATAAAGTAATATCAAAAGAATATAATGAAAATGAAATGAAAATATATCTACCCCTAGTACTATATGTATATATAATAAATAATATATATATATATATATATATATATATATATATATAACGCTCCCTTTTATTCATTATTCTTATTCCAAATTCCTATTTCGCGTGTCACGCGTTTATTGCAACTACAATTAATTCTATCCCATGCTATTAATATTAACAAAGTCGGTCCATACTGCCTCTTTTCCTCTACCATACCATATATGGGCACTAATCTTAAGCACAACGTAAATTGTTTTTTTTTCATATTAAACTGCATCCTCTTCATATATCTAAAGTACAGAAAACGCGAGGGCAGCATGTTTCCCCTACGCTATAATTTTAAATGTAATTTGTACTTATGTGAACCTACCACAGTCTGCTCTGAGATTTCTGGCGAGCTGGTCACCGATGAGGAGCTCGGCCACTGTAAGGAATTGTCTTTTAATATTATCATCCGAATAAAGTAGATGTTATAACTAAAGTGTTTCTTCCTTGGATGATTTCTACAACTATTACACATGCGCACGCACACACAGACACACACGCGAGCACACACACACGCACGCACACACATATTGCAACTATATTAAATTCTATCCCATGCCACTAATACTAACAAAGTCTGCCAACACTTCCTATTTTCTTCCTATTTCCTACCATGCCATATATGGTCATTAATCTCAACCAATGCGTAAACTTTCTTATATGAAACTGCTTTCCCATTACATTTTTAAAGCATAAAGAACGCGAAAGCAGCATGTGCCCCATGTCGTCATATTCCTGCCCCTGCTATGTAACTGTGCATTGTGTGAACCAATGTAGCCTGCATTGAGATTTCTTGAGAGCTGGTCGAAGGAGATCGGCCCTATGTAACAAATGATATATTTCGAGTGTCATATAATAAAGTAGATTTTTTGTAACCTTAAAAGGCTCTTTACTGGACTATTATAGCTGCCATTACACACACACACACACATACCCCCCCCCCCCACACACACACACATACAAGGTAGGATCAAAAAGTTCGGAGACTGTGCTGATATCTCCAACCCTGATTGGAAGAGAGGGAAACTATTTTACCGTGGCGTAGAGACCCATGTGATGCGAGATAGGAAAAGGAAGAAGCAGGTCTGCAGTGTAGGGTTTTTCCACACAATGCGTGTCAGCAGTGAACTGTAGTCGTTCGCGTTCGTCGAAAATAAAAATGGTGTTTGAAGAGCAACGTGCGAATATCAAATTCTTTCAGCGTTTGGGGAAATTGCCGACAGAAACATTGCACCTACTGCAGCAGGTGCAATGTTAATTAAACGGTAGGACACAGCTCGTTGAGTTTTTGTTTCCATTTTTACTTTCCCTGCAATACATGGTAATGTATAGGGAAAGTATTAAAATCATGTCGAAAGTCAAGTTTACGACGGATCTACATGTTTTGGGACCTCTAGAATACGAAAAAACTATTTTTAGCGTGACGTCTGTGTGTGTGTCTGTATGTGCAGAGTTTGTATCCACTCTAGCTTAACTAATTGACCGAATTTCATAAAATTTTATAGATAAGTCACTTGTGGGTTAACCTGGTGCTGATTAGATTTTAGTACGATTTGGGATAAAAGGACCTGCCTTTTTTTGAAAAATGGCCCGTAAAAATTGTCTGTATCCACCACCCTAGTTGAAAAACTAATATACCTAATTTCACAAAATTTAGTAAATAAGTCACTTGTGGTTTATCATGTTGCTGATTGGATTTTGATACGATTCGGAGAAAAAGAACTTGACTTTTTTTGCGAAAAAAATTTTTGCCCTCAAAAACCGTCAAAATTTAAAATAAAAGACTACGTATGCTCAAATATATCTATTAAATGTTTGTTTTATACGTAATTTCTGATGCTGAAAACACACAATAAATCCAATCCCATTACTCTGGAACTAGCCGTTCTCGAGATAGTTTAGTTTTCCCATTTTCGTAACGCCACCTTTGAAAATAAGTCCAGTTACCAAATGAAAACGAAAATTGAATTAAAAGTGCAAATTTAGAGTAATTTAAAGTAATTATGGGTGTTATTTTGAGCAATTAAACTGAATTTAATGCATTATTGAAGAAATAAAGAGAACGTGAATATGAGTCTCCAAGGAAAAGCTATGTGCTGCCCACATCAGCTATTTTTAATTCACCTTCGTTTTTCAGTTATTACTTTCCCTGCAATACATGGTAATGTATATAGGGAAAGTATTGAAACCATGCCGAAAATCTCAACTTGAGTTTTCGACGGATCTACACGTTTTGAGACCTCTAGACTATGAAAAAACTATTTTCAGCGTGACGTCTGTATGTGTGTCTGTCTGTCTTGTATGTATTCACTCTAACTCAAAAACTAATGGACCAAATTTCATAAAACTTGGTAGGTAAGTCACTTGTGGTAAGTCACTTAGTTTTTGGTACTATCCGGAATAAAAAATACCTGCCTTTTTTAGCAATGGTCCGTAAAAATTGTCTGTATCCATTGTAACTGAAAACCTAATTGACCAAATTTTACAAAATTTAGTGAATAAGTCACCTATGGGATAATCTGATGTTGATTAGATTTTGATCCGACTCTGAAAAGAAGAACCCGTGTTTCTTTACGAAATGACCCGCATAAATTGCCAAAGTTTAAAATAAAAGACAAGGTGTGCTCAAATGTATCAATTAAATACTTGTTTTATACTTAATATTTTAAGATAAAAAGAGTAAGACCAACTCCCTTACTCTAGGGCTAGCCGTTCTCGAGATATTTTAGTTTTTTGCATTTTTTTTTACCCCGGTGTTGAGTCTAGTTAATAAATGAAAATGAAAGCTGAATTAAAAGTGTAATTTCAATTAATTTCGCATGTTATTTAGTGCAATTAAACACAATTTAATGAATTCAGATTTTTTTCTGTTGGAAACACGATTTTGAGCGATTTTCACATAAATCGGTTCCTTATCACAGAGTTTCCACGTTAACATCATTGGAAGAGCATTATCTCTATGATTTTTGAATAGAATCCATAACATAATTTCTTCCATATTTATTTATGTATTCTTAAATATATCAATATGTATGTTTTATTGGGTCATCTGATTCTAATTTCCCCTCATTTGAAGATTGCAGGTTAGCGCAATTCCATATTTTGACAAAAATATGGGTGTATATCTTCGGATTCTAATAAAAAAAATCTGATGAGGGCAGCAGATGATTTTTCCCTGCAGACTCACATTCACGTTCTCTTTATTTCTTCTGTAATTCATTAAATTGTGTTCAATTACACAAAATAATAGCCATAATTAAATGAAATGACACTGAATTTGCACTTTTAATTCAATTTACATTTTCATTTAGTGACTGGGTTTATTTTCAAAGGTGGCGTAGCAAAAATGCAAAAATGCAAAAAAAAAAAAAAAAATGAAAGTATCTCGAGAACAGCTTGTCCTAGAGCAGTGATATTCAAACTGTGTTCCGCGGAACCCTGGGGTTCCGCTAATCGTTTTCAGGGGTTCCGCGACTTTTTTAATAAAATTTTTGATTTTTGTTATAAGATTTTATAACACGTTTATTAAATTTTTTGTTATTCAAAAATTTCGACAATTGATAAATGCGTTTGCAAATAACAACAATTAAGCCTGATTTTCAAAAGTTGTGTAGCAAGAAGCAAGCGCATTTAACTCATTAAATTTAGTTACTTCTAGTATTACTTCTGAATTAGATATATTCCGAATTTTGTATTTTCTTGCATTTATGCCTACAAATATGCTTGTATGTTTCACTGCAGTGGCTGCTTTTTAGAGCCGGCAAATTCACCTCAGCTGTATTCAATAAAAAATCTGAATAACATGTTTTTAATAATTTATTTTTGTATTTATTATTTGGTTTTATGATTATAATAGTCAAAATTAATTTGCAGTCTTCGGTAGTTAATTTTTGTAAATGTAGCTTCAAAACTTTTTTGCGGAGGGAGAGGGGGCACCGAAATTTTCTGTTACGTCACTATGCTTAAAGTCACTATGCTTAAAGTCTTTACGTCACTATGCTTACGGGGCATATTTTTCGTACTAGGGTTCCAAAAAAAATTTTTTTTAAGCGTAGGGTTCCGAAGGCGTTGGAAGTTTGAAGACCACTGTCCTAGAGTAATGATCTCATTCCTTTAGTCATCAAAAATTATGTATAAAGTAAGGACTTAATTGATATATTTGAACATACGTTAGTCCTTTATTTTTAGATTTAACGATTTTTGCGGGCCATTTCGCAAAAAAAAGCAGAATTTTTTTTATCCCGAATCATACCAAAATCTAATCAGCACCAGGGTCACACACAAGGGACTTATCTACCAAATTTTATGAAATTTGGTCAAATAGTTTTTCAGCTAGAGTGGATATAAAATCTGCGCAGACAGACAGATAGACACACAGACACACACACAGACGAAAACATGAAAAATAATTTTTCATGTTTTAGAGGTCCCAAAACGTGTAGATCCGTCGAAAACTCGAGTTGCGATTTTCGGCACGATTCCAATACTTTCCACATTACCACGTATTTCAGGGAACGTAAAAATTAATTTTTTAATCACTCTATTTTTTGTGAATTTTCAAACAAAAGCATGAAAATTGCTCTTTTTGATGTCTCTGGGAGAAAAGCTTTATTCTCCGGTTTTCCGGTTACTAGGCATTAAGCGTTTCAACTGGCGTCACAACATGTCCATTGCTGTGGGAAGCAGCGACGTATTTTTCGTAAAAGCTTTCTTGGGTTTTCGAGAATTCCCAATATATTCCGCTGTAATTTTAATCAGAGGTTTGCATCATAAAAGCGTGCCGGTGCGACTACGCCTTTTAAAAAAATTTAGTGAATGAATTCAATTAATCCCTACTTTAAATTCTGAATAACAGCGGGTACATCTTCTAGTGGATTATAAAAAAAAAAAACAGAAAGTCGAGTGAAGCCACACACTCAGATATTTCATTTTGACGTATCATCTAATATGTTTACAAAATATATTCACTAAAACTACAGACAAAAAAAAAGATGCATCCAAAGTTAAAAAAAAAAAAACTGTATCTTTCCGAGTAGTCCTGTGCCGTAGTTAGTGCATGATGTTTTAAGAATTCCTGGTAAGAAGTCTTTTGCAAACGTTTTTTTTACCCACTTCTAAGAAACTCTATTCAGCAGGTTTCGGAGATGAGATGCACGCTTTCTGGCTTTTTGAAACCTATCACTCATGCTTGACAGCTAGCTTTACACGCCAGTACTACTAAGGGGCTTAAAACTTTTTTTTTTTTCAAAATGTGTGCTTTTCTGGCTAATATTTTTTACATACAAAAAAAGGCAGGCAAATTTTCTTTCTGAATTCAAGCAAGATTGTAAAGGAATTTCTTTTCGTTATCTTTTACCATGGACTTCAGTAAAAATTCGTGTGTGTATTGGGCGAAAGGCGGGGGGGGAGGGGGGGGGGGGGGGGGGGTAATCTCTTTAAGTGAACTTGATAGATTTAAATTTCTACTTTCTCGACCACATATGGTAATGCAAAGGGAAAGTATTGTGATGAGTTCAAAATGGGATGGGTTTGGTGAATCTACGTGTCTTCAGCATCACTGAACACGAATTAACTGCATTTTCATTGAGGTATGTGCGCCTGTATGTCTGTGGAAACAATAACTCTCAAATAAATTGTAATAATCAACTACAATTTGGAATTATTATTGCAATCTATAAGTGTAACAGTAGGCTTATTGATTCATAATTTCAATTCGAATTGCCAATTCGAGTTTTCGACGGAAGAGCAGGATTCAAACATTCCGGAATTCAAATTGAACGTTTGTAAGGTGTGTGTGTGAGTGCGTGTCTGTATGCTAATGTATGTATGTATGGTAGTGTGTATGTTAGTGCTGTATATATGTTAGTGTGTGTTTCTGCATGTTTGTGTGTTTATGTATGCTAGTGTGTTTATATAGTATATTAGTGTGAATGAGTGAGAGAGAGAGAGAGAGAGAGGGGGGAGAGAGGGGGGAGAGAGGAAGAGAGAGGGAGAGAGGGAGAGAGGAAAGGGGAGGGAGAGGGGAGGGGGTGGAGAGGGGAGGGGGGATGGAGAGGGGAGAGAGAGAGAGAATCTGTGGTCACGATATCTGATGAATGAATGGAGTTTGTTGAAAATTTGGTACGAGTATTACAATAAACGGATACTGGAACCCTATTGATTTTAACCGCGATCGAACGTTCGAAGGACCCCCCCCCCCCCCTAATTTTCAAATGAATCTCTCTATATTAAAAAAAGTAGCTGACGGCGCCGTTGCCACTGATTGATAAATTTCTTGTTTCTCGAGATTCTTTTCTTCGTACCGTCAAAACTATAGCATATAAAAATATGAAATTTGGTGCACTTGTAGAAAAAGCTTTGGGGAATACGCTGAAATAAACTGTTTTTCGATATATATTGTAATTTAAGAAATATTTATAATATCAAAGTCAAAGGCAAAATATTTGAACTGCGAGTTCGCGTCCTGTATAGACTAACAATAGCAAGACCACGAATTTTGGGGAGGCAGGAACCTACATAGGTGAATTTTTGCAGGACGGAGCCCCTTTTTTTTTAAATTTCGATGTAGCTTTCGAGATATTTTACTTTTTATGCACTTTTGAAGTGAAATTATTTTTTCGTGTCGGCACGTCTAGTTATTTCTTTGTCTCGCACCGCAAAAATTATAGCATACAAAAATATGAAATTTCGTACATTTATGAAGAAATAATAGGGTAACATGATGAAGGAAATAGTTTACCGATTTAAACTTTAGTTTGGCATGAAATAGCTCGCGAAGCGAGCTCTGGATCAAGGAATTCAGTTTTTGGATTTCCTGGGCTGAGAAAAATTCCTGTTTTTACCTCCTGCGGAAAATAGCTAGGGACAGCAAAAGAGATTTCTGAAAGTAGAATTTTTAGGAGAGATGATATGAAGCGAGTAGGAGACGAAGCCTCTCGAAGGGGGTTGGCGAAGCATAGCGAGCAGGGGGCAGAGCCCCCTAGTTTAAAAAAAATCATAAAAATCAGGCTATTTAATGATGTTAAACAAATAATCATTCCATAATTTATTTTTTATTAAAAAAACAAATAATATGAACATTAGAATGCTAGCCTAAGCCGTTCTCGAGATTATTGGCAATCACTCTCTTAAACTCCGAACAAAATGTATCTGTCCCCCCCCCCCCCCACACACACACAGGAACATTAAAACTCCGTCTATTTTGCATCAAGAATATTAAATTCATACTTCCCACGAAACGATAGGGAACATTAAGCGATATCGGATTATCGCTGATTTGGCGACATATCCCAAACGTAGCCGCTTTCAATATTGAACTAAATGTGTTGCCAAATCGTCGTCATGTTTGTCGCCAAGCGCGATAGATCCGTCTTCCACAATAGTTATAGTACAGATTAGATAACTCTGCAAATTGGACAGAAAAGTTTTCTGAACACTGTCAGCTATTTGAGTGTCGATATACCGTGAGCTCTCCCAGACCAAGCGTTGCATTTTACTAATTCCTGTGAGAAACACTCCTCTCATTGTCTTGAGCTATTTTCGCCTCCAGTGACAATGTGTGATTGACTTGAGTATTAGACAATGGTGCGAGAAAAGTATTTGTTAAGGGAAGAATTGAAGAGTCTTGGTGAGTTACATTCCTAATGGCTTGCTTTTCTGTCTGGTTTCATTAATTAGGACGGGAAGAGTGTTTCAGTTTCTCTACGTTTTGTACGTAGAGTAGATATTGGTTAAGGGGGGAGGGGGCAAAAATGCGTTGAAATTAACGTAAATTGAATGAAGCAAAGGGTTTTACTTACCTTTATAATATACAGGGCTTCTGGAAAAACTCTTATGCCTAGTGGCGCCGCCAAAAGGAGATTTGGGGGTGATAACCTCAGTGGCGGCTCATGAGGTGACGCAGGATAAGCGCTGTTTCACTCCAAGTTATCAACTAATTGGGTTGTTATTATTATTATTATTATTATTTGGCGAATTTTTGAGACTCGTTTAGCTATATTTAGATGATACTTGACAACACTTGTGCCAGTAGCTTAATGTGTTTTGATAATGTTCTTTGTTGAGTAGGAGGAGGGGGGGGATCCCGACGCAGATTCTGCTTCATCCATTCATGAAGTCACGAGCAGCTACTGCATAACCCCCAAAACCCATTGAATTCCGAAGAACAGATATATAGAGAAATGGAAAACAAAATGTTTGTTTAACCCCCCCCCCCCCCTCCCCCACAGAAATATTTTTCTGGCGAAGCTACTGCTTACGCCCTCTAATTTCCTTTGTCAGGATATATTCCAGAACTGTACACGTTAGGTTTATTTTGTAATAAAGTGATCATACCTAACCAAAAGAAAACGAATTCTGTGCCCCTGGCGAAGAAATAAAAAAGTTATCGTACTCGGCAACAAAGACGATATTTCACAGAATTAAAAAAATATTGTCTAATGAGTGGAAACTGACACCAGGAACGCACAAAAAGGCGTATTTAATAAATACCTGTCAAAAAGTCGTATCATCAAGGAGTGTCAATCAAAGTACGCAGTCGTATTCTTTCTCGAATTCAAAAGTGCATAGTTGCTCACGGAGGTCACTTTGAACGAACTGTACGTTAGATTCCTGTGCATGTAAGTGTTATTGATTTTAGCATTCCTGAACAAGACGGCCATTCCCCAATCACTCTATTGTGCTCAATAAATGTCTTCTGTAACAGTTTCATTATTTATTTATTTATTCAATTTACGTGGCAATTGCAGATGAAATCCGGTTACAGTAACCACACAAACATGAAAAGTACACAGCATAAAATGCAAGAATACTAAGCAGTATACATGTCAAATGCATTAAAAGAGGCATTTTTTTTTAAATGGGGAGAAGTTAAATTAAAAATATCAATATCAGTACAATAGGTATTATGAAGATGAACAAATTCATAGATGGAAAAGCTCTTAATATAATTGTATTTAACAGTTGTATTGTGAAATAATGTTTTCACTTTATTATTGATAGGTACATGGAATTCCAGGCAAGAAAGTGAAATTGGGAGAATCGATAGTATTATTTAGAGCTTTATAGTAAAACAAGAGGTAGGACTATTTTTTTCTTCTTTGTAAATGACATTAAATTACATTTTTGTCCAAGTTTACTAGTATGTATATCATACGGATAAAAGCCGGAAATTCTTTAATTAATAAAACGTAAAAGTTTATTTTATACTACTTCTATTTGTTGAGAACGCCGATTGGAAATAGCGTCCCAGACCATTGAACAATACGCCAAATTTGGTTTAACAAGGGTGTTATAACGACAAAAAATCTGATGTCGGCAGCACATCACTTTCCTTATATAATGCGATGAATTTACTACTTTTAAAGATAAAAAAAATCTGATGTGGGCAACACATGACTTTCCTTATATAAGGCAATGAATTTACTACTTTTACAGTTAAAAAAATGCTATTCTTATAGTAGATACTTATATTCTTTCCAAGATATTGAATTTTCTTCAATTAGTCGTCATTTTCATTGATTTAGCGTCATTTTTATCCATTTGGCGAGATTTTTGTTAATTTGGTAACAATTAAAAATGTCGTCAAGTTGGCGACATTCCGTCAAATTCGTCGCCAAAATCTCGCCAAGCGTTATGGACGGCGAAAGAAGTTATTCTTACAGCAGATAAATGACTATTAGCGTTCAAATACAAAACTATTACTCAAAGTATCTTTTTTCCTGAATGGATCGAGCTAGTTCCACGAGAATGATGTCACCCAATTTATCGCATGGTATTACATATGAAAAGTGAACATGTTTCTCAATAGAAAATATTTTTTTTAATTTTATATGACTTTTTGATAATTTTTTTGAAAAACGTGCAATATCTCGATAACGGTTCATGTTAGCATTCTAAAATTTATGTCAATCGTTTTCTAACGAAAAATTACATAAGAAATGTCTATTTGCGTAACTTTATTAGCCGTTTTGATTTTTTGACGATTTTTTCAAAATTTCACTCGAAAATTTGGGGTGGTTCTGAACATTCGATTGAGTATAAAACAATAGGCTTCCAGTGTTTACAGATTGTGATGTTTGTACCAAATTTCGTTCGAATCGGTCCATTTGTTTCTCAGTTATCGCCCCTCCACAGACTCTCTCACTGACACACACGCACACACACACATACTTTCACACACACACACACACACACACAAAGACATAATTTCAAAAATGTTTGATTCGTGATCAGCGATGCTTGAAACGTGCTCTCCCGTCGAAAACTCGAATTCGAATTTTCGACCCCGTCACAATACTTTCCGTATACATTATGTATATAAGGAAAGTAATAATAGTATCAGTTCTTTCAAAAATGTAAGATAGTCTGAAGGTGAAGCCAAATCTTTATTATCGATTACTACTCAGAAAATGTGCTATAATTTTGTAATTGGATTTTGTTTTCTATCTGGCTGGATCGCCGAGTTTGTTATCTTAAGGGTGAGCGTCAGTAAATTTTCTGCCCTATCCGCTCTTTGTTAACTTTCGCGGCACACATATTTCGCCGAAATTCTGCTCAAACAGTTGCGAAATATTTTCTGAAAGATAAAATGCTATGCTTAGATTATATTAAAACTAAATTTAATACCCAATGAAACATAGAATATATGTTTTATTTTAATTTAAAATATTTTTGGTGCTGCCATCTGTTGTCGTAATTTAATTCATACCGACTACTTTTATTTTTTAATGAACATTTTTAAATGTCTATTCCTTCTAATACGCTATTAAATACAACAACAGATCATATATAATGCCATAATCACGGAAACGTAATTGAACTTGGACTTGAAGACAAAGGAACTTGAAGACAAAACTGCAGTCCTCAGTGATGTACATTCAGATCCCTTATCAAATTTATAGAATGATAAATTACCTTTCCGTGATTGGGGCATTATTATATATGATCTGTTGTTGTATTTAACACTGTATTAGAAGGAATAGATATTTAAAAATGTTTATTAAAAAATAAAAATAATTGGTATGAATTAAATTACGACAACAGAAGGCAGCACCAAAAATTTTTTGAATTAAAATAAAAAATATATTCTATGTTTTTTGTGGCATTAAATTTAGTTTTAATATAATCTAAGCATTGCATTTTATCTTTCAGAAAATATTTCGCAACTGTTTGAGCAGAATTTCGGCGAAATATATGTGCCGCGAAAGTTAACAAAGCGCGGATAGGGCAGAAAATTTACTGACTCTCACCCTTAACTTTTTAAATACTGCATCAGTGGCGCTGCAATCACTTTTATTTGATCGGATATGATTAGTTTACTACAGAAGACCCAACGTGTCTCACGGACCTTTCTTTACAAAGTTATAGGAAAACCCGCTATAGTAAGTTAGGCATCCGATACTGGAATCTCAGAATGACAAAAATGAATGTTGATGCAAAAATATCGATATTACTGGTGTTTTATAATTGTCAAATTCTTAGATTGAAAACTTGACTATTCTTTAGTGTTCTTTATTTTCATTATTTTGAAAGTTCTGAATAACTACGTAAGAATTAATGTCAATTTTTAACACTTTCCAACATAGTTGAAAAGTGTTTATGATTTTGGTCATTCTGTCTGTCTATCTATACGTTCGCACGATAACTGCCGTAAAAATCACTTTATCAAAATGATTTTTACTTTCCTTATATACATAATGTATAAGGAAAGTATTGTGACGGGGTCGCAAATTCGAATTCGAGTTTTCGACGGGAGAGCACGTTTCAAGCATCCCTGATCACGAATCAAACATTTTTGAAGTGATGTGTGTGTGTGTGTGGGGGGGGGGGTGTCAGTGAGTCTGTGGAAACGATATCTCTCGAGCGAATGGAGCGATTCGAATGAAATTTGGTACAAAAATCACAATCCGTGAATACTAGAAGCCTATTGTTTTTAAACGCAATCGAATGTTCAGAACCCCCCTACATTTTCGAGTGAAATTTCGAAAAAAATCATCAAAAAATCAAAATCTTTAATAAAGTTACACAAATAGACATTTCTTATATGTAAATTTTTCTTAGAAAACGATTAATATAAACTTCAGAACGCTAGCATGATCCGTTCTCGAGATATTGCATGTTTTTCAAATAAATTTATCAAAAAATCTCATAAATTAAAAAAATATATCAAATGTTGAGAAACATGTTTACTTTTTATATGTGATACCCTGCGATAAATTGGGTGACATCATTCTCGTGGATCTAGCTCGTTCCATTCATGAGAAAAGATACTTTGAGTAATACTTTTGTATTTGAATGCCAATAGTCATTTATCTGGTATAAGAATATCTTATTTTTCTGTCCATAACGCTTGGCGAGATTTTGGCGACAAATTTGGCGGAATGGCGCCAACTTAGCGACTTTTTAAATGTTGCCAAATTAACGAAAATCTCGCCAAATAGATAACAATGACGCTAAATCAATGAAAATGACGACTAATTGAAGAAAATTCAATATCTTAGAAAGAATATAAGTATCTACTATAAGAATAACATCTTTTTTAACTGTAAAAGTAGTAAATTCATTGCATTATATAAGGAAAGTCATGTGCTGCCCACATCAGATTTTTTAATATGTTGTTAAAAGAGTCTGTGGGACGTTTGGGAATAAAAATAAAAGCTACCACCCAATTAGTTTCGGATTTAACCCGGGTTGAAAAAATGAAATACAATGAACCCTATGGGACTTCATTTTTCAAACATTTTTTAAGCAAAGTTAAACTTCCCAAATTGCTTCGAAAATTTTAGGAAATATTCAAATTATCACATAAAATGTGAAAAAGAAATAAATTTCAGCAAAATATGTTAGGTAGTTCTTTTAATGAAAATTGAAATAATAATTACATCCATGATATATAAAGTGATCACGTGACTCATTGCAAAATATTATATGGCATGCATTTTTTTTCCGTGAGTGAAGATCGTGATATTTAGTGATCTTTAAAATTCATATTTAGTGTTGCAGCCGTCATAAAACTACTTTATTTTTGCGTTTTACCCCTGTATCTAAATTCCATGCTTATGCAATTACAATATTTTTTATTGTAAATGATCACTAAATTTTGATTATTTCTACAACGAAACCTAATTTTAACGTATACAGAGTGCAAACAAATTAAGTGATTGTAAGGTGAGTTGTGTAATAATTGCTGAATTTTTTTCACGCAAAATTATTTAGCTTTAGAGTCTAGAATATAAGTGATATGAATGAAATAAATATTCATTGATTTTACATTGAGAAGCAGACGATTTATATTTCGATGAAATTTTAAATTTTCAAGCATAATAAATTACTGTAGTACTGTGATGATTTAAAAATATCACCGCTGAATGTGGAACATTTTAGAGGTATTTAAATAAAATTGCATTTCAGTTGGAAAGTGTTTCATAATCAATGCTTATGCATGATTGATCTTTTTTGTCGCATCTTATTTTGAGTGAGTTAATGCATGTTTCCCCTTTATTCAGTGGATCTTGTACACCATTATTTCGTTGTGAAGAATGTAGTCATTACATTAGACTTTGTAAGGGAGATATTTTTACGTTCTCATACCATGCAATGCAGTATAGAGAAAGTTTTGTTTTAGCGAAAATTTTCGAATTCGAGATTTTGATGTCAATATATAAGTTTTAGGACCTCCTGAACACGTATTGACTATTTTTTGAAGTGATGTCCGTTTGTCTGCCTGATTGATGTCTGTGGTCAATTTCTTGCGTGTACACAATAGCAGCCACAAATATTAATGGATTTTCACAAAACTTTATATCCTACTTCGTTATCTTAAAATCAAGAACTAGATAGAATTTTTTGAAATTCGAGTGGAAATTTGAAATTTAATCGCAATTATATGTATTACTTAACTAAACAGCATTGGACAAAACCGTGCATAAAAGGGGCTCTTTATGGCTCGTTCATCATTATGATCACGAGTCTTAATAGTTTCAATCATTGTTGTGAAAAACAGCGACGTGCTTATGACGTCTTATGACATCATAAGCATGCCGTTGTTTTACATAACAATGATTTTTGTGCTTATGACGTCAATAGCCTCCTCGGAGAGGGGGTGCAAGTTACCCCCCGGGGGTAAGTTTTCAAATATGGTATCAATGGAATTTTTTTTCAAGTCCTTTAAAGTGAATGGTAATACGCTAATCATTTGGACCAACGACATCGATTTTTCAATACTTTTCTTGTAAAATTTGAAAAGAAAAAGAAGAAAAAAACCCACATGCTATATCAAAAATAGATTCTGATATAAGAAAGTCGAGTTCTAGAATACGAAAAAACTATTTTTAGCGTGACGTCTGTGTGTGTGTCTGTCTGTCTGTGCAATGTATGTATCCACTCTAACTAAAAACTAATAGACCGAATTTTATAAAATTTGGTAGGTAAGTCACTTGGGTGACACCCTGGTACTGATTAGTTTTTTCTAGGATTCGTAAAAACAGAACCCGCCTTTTTTTGCGAAATGGCCCGAAAAAATTTAATGTATCCACTCTAGCTAAAATACTAATTGACCAAATTTCGCAAAATTTGGTAGATAAGTTAATTGCGGGATACTCTGGTGCTGATTAGATTTTGGTACGATTTGGAAAAAACAACTTGCATGTTTTTACGAAATAACCCGCAAAAATTTCAGGTATCCACCCTGGCTGAAATACTAATTGACCAAATTTCACAAAATTTGGTAGATAAGTTACTTGTGACATTCTCTGGTGCTGAGTAGATGTGAAACTATTCGGAAAAGAACAACGTGCCGTTTTCTACGAAATAGCCCACAACAATCGTAAAAATATAAAAAAAATTACAAGTGCTCAAATGCATCAATTAAATGCTTGTTTTATACGTAATTTTTGATGAGGGAAAAGAATAAGATCAACTCCATTACTTTAGGACTAACCATTCTCAAGATATTTGAGATTTCTTGCATTTTTATTACGTCAATTTCGGAAAAATATCCAATTACTAAATAAAAACAAAAATTGACTTAAAAATTCAAATTTAGTCTTATATTTGTGCAATTAAACTCAATCTAAGGAATTATTAAAGAAATAAAGAAAATATGAATTTGAGTCTGCAGGGAAAGTCATGCGCTGCACACATCAGATTTTTTTTACTTGTTTTATTGTTTTTCGTCTATAACATGCTTTTCTACGGGTCAAGACGGGTAATAACATTGTTACTATTTTCTTATTGTAAGAATTTTCATTTCAATGTATACTTTTTTATTCATCATAAATTAGACAGATAAAGAACTTTTTTTTTTAATGTAAGTTATAGAATGCGCTTCATTATTTTCCTTAAATTTTCTCAGATTTTTTTTTCTTCTATGTAACATAATATAATATTCGAAAATCTAGATATATAGCAGTATTCAATTTTGAAAATTAAATATAATGAAATGCTGGTTTTAAACATGGTCCGTAAATAAAATTTCCTAGCAGGAGGGAAGAGCGGGGAACATTTTTTTTTAAATTTAAAAAGCAATTTCAAAATTAAAATTAAAAATTAAAGTTTCCAATATATTTTTCTTGGTGGTAGCAATTCATGCCTTTTTCTCGGGGCGAATTTACAGACTTGTTCTCGCTGTCTGCGTTTTGAGTGCCACTATCAGTTTGCATTTTCAGCGTCACTATAAAAAAAAAAATCTGATGTGAGCAGCACATGACTTTCCTTATATAATGCAATGAATTTATAACTTTGACAGTAAAACAAAAATTGGTTATTCTTATAGTAGATACTTATATTCTTTCCAAGATATTGAATTTTCGTCAATTAGTCGTCATTTTTATTCATTTGGCGAGATTTTCATTAATTTGGCAACGTTTCAAAAAGTCGCCAAGTTGACGACATACCGCTAAATTCGTCGCCAAGATCACCAAGCGTTATGGATGAAGAAATACGTTATTCTTACAGCAGATAAATGATTATTGGCGTTCAAATACAAAAGTATTACTCAAAGTATCTTTTCTCATAAATGAAATGAGATAGATCCACTAGAATGATGCCACCCCATTTTATCGCATGGCATTACATATGAAAAGTGAAAATGTTTCTCAACAGTTAATATTTTTTTTAATTTATAGGATATTTTTATAAATTTATTTGAAAAATGTGCAATATCTCGAGAACGGTTCGTGCTAGTGTTCTAAAGTATATGTTTTCTAAGGAAAAATTATATTAGAAATGTCTATTTGCGTAACTTTATTACAGGTTTTAATTTTTTGATGATTTTTCAAAATTCCACGCGAAAATTTAGGGGGTTCTGAACATTCAATTGCGTTTAAAAACAATAGGCTTCCAGTATCCACGGATTGTAATTTTTGTACCAAATTTCGTTCGAATCGGTCCATTCGTTCGTCAGTTATCGTCTCCACAGACTCACCGACACACACAGCCACACCTACACACAGACATCACCTCAAAAACGTCTGATTCGTGTTCAAGGATGCTTGAAACATGTTCTCCCGTTGAAAACTCGAATTCGAATTTTCGACCCCGTCACAATACTTTCCTTATACATTATATGTATATAAGGAAAGTAATAAAATTTCGTTTTATTACTTTGTAAATTCTGCAAAAATTTTACTTCGTAGATTTCGCACTCTAAACAAACAGTATGGATGTTAAGCTATATTTGTCGGCAAATAAGAGCAAATATGTTACTCTTACGTTAGGATCGTACTCCCTTTGCAGATAAAAGTGCAATGGATCGGTTTCACGTTAATTATGTGGTGCTCATTTGTATGGAATATCCGATACCTGCAATGGGAATAGGATAATTTGTTATCTGATAAATATATTTCTGCGAACCTCTGTGGAGAACGACAAATTCGGCCCTACCAAGTAGTTGACTTCGAATTTCTTAAAGCTTGTGTTCAGTCTGTATACTTTTATTTTAGGTTTCAGTTTTTTAGGCACAAGGTCAGGGCACTTCTGAATAAAGTATGCTGTTGAGAATTTAATTTTCTCTCCTCATTGATATAGATGGAGCAGTGAAGCCCTCCGTTTATGCTAATTATTTTATTTTGGTTTGCGATTAAGATCTGACTAGAGTTCGGAAGCAGAAATGTACTCCCGGCTAATAATAAGTTTAGATAATTGTAAATTATGTAAATATAAATAAATATTGTGTACGTTTTACCGATTGTGATAGTGTCTTAATCCTGGATTTACCTCCAGTTGGGATTGGTTCTCTACCCCGAGAGTAACGTCAAGAACCATGCGAGTTCTAAATATTCAACACATATGCGGAGCACACGTCGGACACGGGCCGAATTCGGGCTCAGTTGTTGTGTGGTCGGGTTAGGATGAAGTCAGATATTTATTTTGGCCATAATATCAACAATATAATTATTATTTTATCGATATCGGATTTTGTTATTTTTGTTATTTTAATTGGTACAATAGGAATTTCATCCAGATTTACTTGCCTTTTTTTTAACGAGCTAAATATTTAGGTTCCCGAATTTACGTTCATAAAAAAAATAGTAAAACTGAATAAAATGACTAGAAAAGGGGGATAAAAATTAGAGCAAAAGAAAAGAATTTTGACTTTATTCATGAATAGATGCAGCAGTAAGAAGGATGGGGAAATCATATTAAAATATCTTAACATTAAATATCTTGAAAAAATGTCATTCACGTCCTTAGAAAATGTGTACATAAATAGAAAGTCTTTGACTGTGGTAGCTGTAGAATTTGAAATAAAGTTAGAGTTTGGTTGAAAGGTTTTAAAAATATATATGGAAAGCGTGCTACTGAGGAAAAGAATATATCCGAAGTAAAAAAGATGAGATAAGAGTTCCTAGATTGTGATACATGAATCATTACCTGAATCGGAATGAAATTTATTCTCGGGGATATGTAAATGGCCTTCCCTGTTTGAGGGGTTAACAAATATATAAATTGGTGTCCACTGTCTTACTTTATATCACTTTTATAACCCTCTGGACATATGGTCCGCATATCCCGTTGGCAAGCTATTACAGACCATTTGTCAATGTATAGTTTTGCCGTGCAAAATGAAGTTAGCAATAGTGCGAATTTAACGTTCAAATTATAGCTCCTGTGCTGCTTGTAATAACAGGGTCCTATAAGGTTTCATGTGTGAAAAATTTCAGAAGAGCCTTATCAAGTTTAACACTAATCTGTGTGGTAACAGGCCACAATTAATTCTTCTCCTCAGGGCTACCGATACAAATTGTGGACCCTCTCCATATTAGATTTCCCCCTGCTGGTGAATATTTCCATAGATATTTCATCAAAAGGAAAAGAAATCTGGTAAATCCCCCCCACGCACACACACACACCTTGTTCACCATAATTTAAACAACAATCAGGAGAATCTGACATCCTGATATTATTGCAGTTACCTGATTCCTTTTCTTAATCTTAATACTGCCCATTCAGAAAAGCAATATGTACAGAAACCAATTGCTAATACGGTGAGACTCGGTTTGCATAGGCAGGGTGAAAAATTTGGTGATATTTCACCAACTTGCGGGTTACATTCAGAGATCCAGGCCCGTCTCACAGACGTAGAAAATACTACTATATAGCCTATGAGCTGTTAATAGGTGGAAGGATACCCCTCGAGTAGGGAGTCCGGGTGCTAGGGAACGCCTGGTCATCATTTTTAACACTTTACAACAAAGTTGAAAAGTGTTTATGACTTTGTTCATTCATTCTGTCTGTCTGTCTGTCTGTCTGTCCGTTAGCACGATAACTGCCGTAAAAATGACTTAATCGAAATGAAATTTTAGTATGTTGTTCAGACGGTCTGTAGTACCTATGGGAATATAAATGAATAATATCACCCAATTAGTTTTGGATTGAACCCGGGTTGAAAAAATGAAATACATTGAGCCCTATGGGACCTAATTTTTCAAACACTTTTTAAGCGGATTTAAAATTCACAAATTGCTTCGAAAATTTTAGGTAATATTCAAATTGTTCCATAAAATATATAAAAAAAAATTCAGCGAAATATATTCAGTAGTTTTTAAAATAAAAATTAAAATAATAATTACACATCTTATATGAAACGATCACGTGACCATGATATGAAACGATCACGTGACCATGATATGAAACGATCACATAACCCACTTCAAAATGATATATGGCATCCATCTTGTTTCAAAATCGTGATTTTTTTTAAGTTCTTTTTAATTCATATTGAGTGTTGTATCCGTCCTAAAACTACTTTATTTTTGCTTAAATTCCGTGCATCTACATACTGAAACAACGCAATGACAATATATTTGAGTTTAAATGCTCATCTAAATTTGATTATTTCTACAACTAAGCCTATTTTTCACCTATGTAAATTGTAAACAGCAAAATATGTAGAATGCGTTGTATTAGAATTCCTGTATTTTTTTAACACAAAATAATTTAGTCCATGGAGTCTGCATGGCTGATATGAATGAAATATTAATTGATTTTATAAAGAGAAGGACGATTTTTTTCGATGAAGTTTTAAGCATAGAGTTTAATTATTTGTAGCTCCATGGTCTTAAATAAAATGTTTAAATAAAATAAATTATTATACTATTGTGATGAATGAAATGAATGGGAGAAAGTTATGAATGAAATCCTGTTTTTATAGAGAGATCCAGGCGTGTTATTTTTTCTATGACGTCATTTGAATGAATTTCAGTTGTTTTCGATGAAGTTTTCAAATATAATAAATTATCGTAGTATTATGATAATTCTAAAACTATTACCGAGGAATATATAACATTTTAGAGATGTTTAAACCAGGCAATTTATATTTCAATGCCGTCATTTGAATGAAGTTCATTTTTTTCGATGAAGGTTTAAGTTTTCAAATATAATAAATTAATGCAGTATTGTGATAAGTTTCAAAATATTACCGAGGAATGTATTGCATTTTAGACTTGTTTAAATAAAATTGCATTGAAGTTGGAAAGTGTTTCATAATCAATGCTTTAAGCATGATTGATCTTTCTTGTTTTTTTATTTTTTAGGAAGGCGAAGACATGAAAAATTCACAAAGAGGGGATAATCAAATATAGAGGGGGGAAGGCATGATCAATATCTGTAGGGGCCCCAATTTGCAAGGGTGGCCCCAAGAGAGCGATGTTTTGCGATACGATACGAGTAACAGTGAATCGTGAATACGCCAGTGTTCAGAATACGAACTTGTTGTTTCTAAGAATTTAGTTGATTGAGAAATTAGTTGAAAATTTATTTGCTGTTTCAATGCATCCGATAGCTATTTCATGACTTTGCAAGGTAAATAGACGGTTGTTAGCTGTTTTTTGGCTCTTCTGTTTACGCCCATTGTTACTGTGAACTAAGTTCCAGTTTTGTCCAGATCATCGTATATTCACTCATTCTTGAATACTGATAATAAATATGCACCCGCGAATAAAGAAGCTACACACACATAACAATACACACGAAATGGCTTAATGAGTGCTGTTTTAAATCATTCCGATACTCAACAACAGTATCATTGTGGGATATTTGAAACGTTTCCAGAACGTTCAGGTGCCGTCAGCGAGTTCCCCATGCTCAATTACCGGATGAGAGGAACAAATGATCCCACGGCGATCAATCTTCTGGATGCCTCCAAAGATGTTGGACGAGGTGTATTGTTCATTCATATACGTTCATGGAATGACTTGACGCAAAATTTTTGCTTCTCGTCCGTCTCTTCAAATCTGTATCTTTATTTATACTTTCTCGGAAGCAATTAAAGACTTAGTAATGGGAATACATCTTTAAGATTATAGACATTCTTCGAGGTAGTGCCTGTGCCTCAATTTTTTTTCCTTCTTCGAGGTGTACGGTGTATTCAAAGATATTTCTGCAGTTTCACAGTTATCTATTCGGCACCATAGACTCCTTGAACAGTATTTATACTTGCAATTCGAGTCCTTGCGATTTTTGAGCCAGTTGTTCGCAGTAGAGATTCCCATTTCTTTAAGAAGAATATGGGCATTATTTTAAGTAATGCCTGTGTCTCAGATTTTTTCAGAGTACAGTGTATTCTAAAGATATTTTTGTAGTTGCACAATTATCTATTCGGCACCGTGGACTCCTTAAACAATATATATACTTGTAATTCGAGTCCATGCGATTTTTTGAGCCAGTTGTTCGCACTACAGACTCCTATTTCTTTAAGAAGATTAAGAAGATTATAGGCATTATTTTAAGTAGCGACTGTGCCTTAGATTTTTTCGGAGTACAGTGTATTCTAAAGATATTTCTGTAGCTTCACGATTAACTATTCGGCACCATAGACTCCTTAAACAGTATTCATACTTGCAATTCGAGTCCATGCGATTTCTTGAGCCAGTTGTTCGCACTACAGACTCCTATTTCTTTAAGAAGATTATAGGCATTATTTTAAGTAGCGACTGTGCCTGAGATTTTTTCGGAGTACAGTGTATTCTAAAGATATTTCTGTAGTTTCACGATTAACTATTCGGCACCATAGACTCCTTAAACAGTATTCATACTTGCAATTCGAGTCCATGCGATTTTTTGAGCCAGTTGTTCGCACTACAGATTCCTATTTCTTAAGAAGATTATAGGCATTATTTTAAGTAGCGCCTGTGCCTTAGATTTTTTCGGAGTACAGTGTATTCTAAAGATATTTCTGTAGTTTCACGATTAACTATTCGGCACCATAGACTCCTTAAACAGTATTTATACTTGCAATTCGAGTCCATGCGATTTTTTGAACCAGTTGTTTGCACTACAAATTCCCATTGCTTTAAGATTATAGGCATTCTTTGAGGTAATGCCTGTGCCTCAGTTTCTGTTTTCGAGGAGTACAATGTATTCTAAAGATATTTCTACAGTTGCATGGTTATCTATTCAGCACCATAGACCCCTTAAACAGTATTTATACTTGGAATTCGAGTCCATGCGATTTTTGAGCCAATTGTTCGCAGTAGAGGTTCCCATTTCTTAACTCTTATTCAACCACCTATCGTCTGACGGGTTCCTGCAGACTTACAATTTAGGGTTCCTAGGAAAGACCTTATACGCGCACCCAAGCAGATCATTTAAAAAGTTAGGATAATGAACTCGGCAACAAAGAGAAATAGGTGAAAAAAGCCAACAACAAAGTTGTACAGCATGACCCAATGAATAGGAATTAACACCGCGTGTCAAAAAGTTCTATCATCAAGGCCTCAAATATGGACGCAGTCATATACTTTCTGGAATTCAAATGTGCCTTGTCGCCTACGAATGGCATTTTATCCGGACTTTACTCTAGACTTCTGTTCCTGGATGTAAAAGTAAGGAGTTAAAACTCCATACTGAGAAAATGACACTATCATTTGAGACAGTAATTCAGGTGGCGCTACAATAAGATAAACGCCCCTTCGTTGTACGTAATTCTATAGCGAAAGGCTTTAAATATTTATTTTAACTGTCAATTTTGTAGAAATAGATTAGTAAAGCAATGCAAATTAGAGAGTATATGTATAGAGAAATTGAGTATGTAGGAATATAAGGAATATTCCTACGTATTCAAAATTATTTTACCTTTCAATTTATTTTTATCTCCCTATTTGTCTAAACTCTGTCGTACAACTGTGGAAAAATACTGTTTAATTATATTGGTAATTAAGGAATCTTTTAAAAAATATCTGTTGTACAGCTGTAGGAAAATACTGTTTAATTATACTGGTAATTAAGGAATCTTTAAAAAAAAATCAAAAATACATATACTCAATACTATGCCTCTCTATAGTTTCAAATAGAAACAAAGGGCGATTTACTAACACTAGCTACATCTAGATATAATTCTCTAAATGTTATGGAATTTTCAAGCCTTTCATCCATAGGAGTTTTATCTTCTTCTCTCTAACTGCGTGATTCTGCTTGTTCAAGTGTTCTTTATTTTAACCATGGAGTTAGAAAGGAGGAAATAAAACTCTGTATAAAACGTTTGAAAATGCCATAATGCTTTGAGAATTATATCTAGGTGTCGCTAGTGTTAGTAAAGTAGCTGCTATTGTTAGTTGACACAACAGAAAGTACGTAGTATTTAGTATATATATATTTTACTGTTTTTAAATTAAGGGTTCCCTAATTATAAGTATAATCAACCAGTATTTTTTCATAGTTGCAGGATAGAATACAGAATATATGAAGATAAAATAAATTGAAAGGTATAAATAATTTTGAATACTCAGGAATATTCTTTATTGTTTTAGTTCTAATTTGCATTGCGCTAATAATTTATTTATACAAAATTGACAGTTTAAATAAACAGTTTAGTCCATTCACCATATAGAAATTCATATAATGCAGAACTACTTATCTTAGCCCTGCGCCACCTGAATGATTGTCTCAAACGATATAGGCATTTTCTTACCTTAATTTTACCTCCATAGGCTGTCCTAGTCATAAATGTTAAAATCATGGAAGTAAAAGTAAGAAGCTAAAACTTTATATTAAGAAAACGCCAATATCGTTTGAGACAGTAATTTAGATAGCGTTGGGATAAGATAAGTAGTCGTGCACTGTATACATTTCTATGGTGAAAGGCCTGAAACATTTATTTAAACTGTCCATTTTGTAAAAATAAATTATTAGCACAATACAAAGTAGAACTGAAACAAGTTCTACTTTGAATATTCCTACGTATTCAGCATTATTTTACCTTTCCATTTATTTTTATCTCCATATATTCTGTACTCTATCCTATACAACTATGAAAAAATACTGGTTCATATTATACTTATAATTAGGGAACCCTTAATTTAAAAATAATCCAAAATACATAGAATCATTTTCTCTAAACGGGCTTTTTCATCTTTTCTTGTTACAATATATATTTATTTTCTGTTTTTCAACCTGTTTTCTGCATTATATTTTAACAAGCGTGATTTAAACTAAAATAAAACAGTAGCAGTGACCATTTGGGGGAAATTAAATAGGAAATTCAACTTCTTACTTGTTTTATCTTCTAAACAGAAAATCTAGTTTAAATGTAATTCACCTGTTCTAATATCATTCTCTTGTCTACCAAGAAGACAGGTGAATGACGACAGGGGAATAACAAGTTATGTGATTTTACTTTCTGAGCATATGAGTTTTATTTGCATTTATGCCTAACTTGATATTCAGTTTGCTACACCAACTAGGCACACATGTATGTTAAAAACAATTATTTACATTTTTATTCTGAGAATAATTAAAGACAGGTGAATGTCAAGGAATAAAACTACTTACCCAAAATTATTCAGTTTTATAATATTTCCCTGCACAGAATGATAGCTAAAATATAGTCAAACTTTTTAAATGGTGAATATTGACTTTAATAGAAAGGAATAATACTTTAATTATATTTCATTGTCATCTATTTATATACAGAAAGAAGCGTTAAAATTTAACGATAGGTGAATGACAGAAAAGCTAGTGGACAGTTGTAAAAAATTAATTTAAAATATTGCTCTAATGCATAGAGAATTTTTTATTACTGTTTGTATTTCAAATTCCCTAATTTAATATAAAAAATCAAATAAAAGAAAACTAGAAAATGAAGGCTTGTAAATGAAGTTGTGATTTCATTATTTGGCTGATAGGATACACAGGGGAATGACATTTGATAAAAAAAACTAAATTTTTAAATATTAAAAATATAAATTGTTTCTTTAGCTAATGGGTGATAAATATGAACTACAATATAGTAAATATGATCAGTGTCCAAAATCAGTCCCAAATTATGCAAACTTTTATTAAGACACCTGGGACATGTAAAACTCCCGTTTACAGAAAATGACCCATATACTAAATACTACGCCTTTCTGTTGTATTAATTAACAATAACAGCTACTTTACTAACACTAACGACACCTAGATATAATTCTCAAAGCATTATGGTATTTTCAAGCGAGGAGTTTTATCTCCTTCTTTCTAACTCCATGTGACATCCATTCGCCAATAACCTCTAATTGAGTGAAATAAATGCCTTCTGTAACAATTTTGTGGCAGATTCCTACTCATCACGATAGCGATTCTCAAAGGGTGTGCCGCGAAATTGTGTAGCTGTGCCGCGAAATTGTATGGCTGTGCCGCGAAATTGTGTGGCTGTGTCGGGAAATTCTGAGTCTGTGTCGCGAAATTGCGGGACTGTGCAGCGAAAGAAGCAACAAAAGCATTTTTATTATAATGAAAAAATGAAAAGAAATATATGCATTATGTATTAAATATTTTTAACAGCGTTATTACAAGAGAAGCAAGTAAATTGTAAATAATACAAACTCGATTCTAATACAAAACGCAAATAGCCAGGGGTCGCCCTGCCGATCGCCGTTGTCACATTTTGCGAAAGAAAATTCAATTTGGCGATTGTAAAAAAAAAGATTTAGAAAAAATGTCGGAGATTATGAATTTTGTCAATATCAAAATCAAAAATCGTGGTGTATACTAATCGTAATGTGTACCACTATACTATTTGTTTTTTCCAAGACAATGATCTTTGAAATTTGATAATTTATAAATCGAAACCATTTTTTCAAACGGAACGTCAAAATAAAATTTGGCGAATAAAATATATATTTGGCGAAAGAAAATATTTTATTTAGCAAATATATCGACGAAAGTAATCAAAAATCCAGAGCAACCCCTGCAAATAGCAATAAAAACTGTAAGTAATACAGCTCTACAGTAGTCACCTACTCTACAGAGGTTCCGTAACATACGATTTTCAATACGAGTTTCGCATGCATTTAAATAAAAGATTAAAAATCAGTATTTTTAACAATGCTAAATAAATAATCATTTCATACGTAATTTTTTTATTAAAAAAAGAATGGCACAGCCTTTAGAATGCTAGCATGAACCATTTTAGAGATATTGCACGTTTTTCAAATACATTTATAAAAAACAATTACACAAAAAAATAGCATCTATTAAACACGTTCATTTTCCATATTAAATATTATGCCACAAATCTTTCAACATCATTCTATGCAACATATCGTTTCGGGCTGGATGAAAATTTAAAATTTTGATCCTTACAGATAGATCTCTATTACATAGTGTTCTGCACGTGGTTGCTGATGTCCGAAAAAAGTCGATGCGCGATATAATAACTTCCCCTAAGTAAGTTTATTATTCAGCTATTTATAGCAGAAAAACGGCTACATTTCACTCATCCACCAGACATAATTGACCGAGCAGAGAAATCCATCAAATCTTTGCTGACATTGGACAGATCCCAATAGCTCCAGACGCATAATTGTCATTAGGAAGGTTTATAATTTAATTCCCTGTACGAATTCAGAATAAAACTATTGCATGATTTTTTTTTTTTAATTCGTGCATGCAATACGGTGTCATCCGTTCCATTTTGCGTATTTTCTCATCGCAATTAAAGACAGCTTAAATTTTTTATTTCTCATTTGGATTTCCATCCGGAATTTATCTCACGGTAAGAGAATATGTAATTTAAAGAAGCAATGGCATAAAAAGGAATATAATTATTATTAATAAAGATATGTGATGTACATAGAGAGTACTGGCGTCCTTGAGGAGGTGTATTGCATCCACTTAAAAGTTAAAACTATTTAGAATTGCTTATTAGTGTTATATATATATATTTTTTTTTATGTTTCAATTTATGTTTTTTATAAATTATGTTTTCCACTTTTTACTTTCCCTGCAATACACAGTAATGTATAGGGAAAGCATTGGAATCATGTCGAAAATCGCAACTCGAGTTTTCGACGGATTTACACGTTTTGGCACCTCAAGAATACGAAAAAACTATTTTTAGCGTGACGTCTGTGTGTGTGTGTCTGTCTGTGCAATGTATGCATCCACTCTAACTCAAAAACTTATGGACCAAATTTCATAAAATTTGATAGGTATATCACTTGTGTGTGACTCTGGTGCTGATTAGTTTTTGGTACGATTCGGAATAAAAAAACCCGCCTTTTTTTTTTACGAAATGGCCTGCAAAAATTCACTCCAGCTAGAAAACTAATTGACCAAATTTCACAAATTTAGTGGATAAGTCACCTGTGGGATATTCTGGTGCTGATTAGATTTTGATATGATTCAGAAAAGTATAACTAGCTATTTTTTGCCAAATGGTCCGCAAAGATAGTGAAAATCTGAAATAAATGATTAAAATGAATATATATATGTTTAAATATAGTGATTAAGTACTTATTCTTCAGGTAAATTCTGACAAAGCGAATAAGACTAACCCCATGACTGTAGAATGAACCTTTCTCGATATATATATATATATATATATATATATATATATATATATATATATATATATATATATATATAAGATTCAAATAAAAGAGGGAAACGACCAATTGCATAGCATAAATGGCAGAGGTGGATTGCGACACCTCTTTCCCGGTTAGAAGCGTGCTTTTAAGCCCGGGCAACACTCCCGGAACCAATGCCATGCAGTGGCCTATCTTCCGGATATGTGTGATTAAAATGAACCAATGCCATGAAGTGGCCTATCTTCCGGATATGTTTCACACATATCCGGAAGATAGGCCACTGCATGGCATTGGTTCCGGGAGTGTTGCCCGGGCTTAAAAACACGCTTCTGACCGGGAAAGAGGTGTCGCAATCCACCTCTGCCATTTATGCTATGCAATTGGTCGTTTCCCTCTTTTATTTGAATCTTATATGATACTTTTTGTGCATGTGCTGCTTTGCGCCAACACTTGAAGTATAAGAATTTCCGTTGTATAAAAGTTTTCACTTCGTTTTATATGATATATATATATATATATGTGTGTGTGTGTGTGTGTGTGTGTGTGTGTGTCTTTTCGCATTACTGTTATTTATTTCTTACGAATGGCAACAGTATATCTTATTCCTTTGTAAATGGCGACACTTGTCACTTCTTTCTGTGTTCCCATGCTTATTTCTAGGTTAGTGTGTTTTTTCAGTCCGTTTTTTGGTATCCATTTTTCCTTTTATATTTATTTTTTATGTATGTCGTCCAAGTAGAAATAGTTTATAGATATAATCTGTCTATTTCTTCAGAAACATACATTTTTGTGTTTGCTTCTACAAAAAACTTGGGCATGAGTACGATTTTTGTGGAAGTGAACAATTCATGATTTAGGCTTAGAGCCTTGTCCTCGTGTATAGCGTTTGTGCTTGATTTCGTTTGTTATTCTTTTTTCGATTCCTTACCTTTGTATTTTGATACTTTTCATTGACTTGTTGATTCGATATTTATTTTTTATATTTTTTATTTATTTATTTATTTTTTTTTTTCCATTTGCTTGAGGATTTGTTAATTTATACTTTTATTTCGTAAGCCTGTTAGATATTTGAATTTTCGTGTTACAGATTCTCACTTTTCTTTCATTGGACCTTCAATCTTTTTTTTCTTATATATATATATATATATATATATATATATATATATATATATATAACGAATCCCTCCGTTCACCATCATTTTGTAACGTATGCCGTCGCTGGATACCATTTTTGTAATGAATTTACCATTCTCTGCTGCTGGATACTCTGTATGGTTGTTGACTCAGTAGCGTTATTCCGGTCCGCGCACATAAAGTGGAATGTGCCGACCTAAATACCAGTAACCGTTTCCTTCTGAATTCGTGAGTTCGAATCTGTAAAAATATCATGAAAATATCGACTTTCTCCAAGTCTGGATAAAACAGGCACCGTTGTTAAAGAAAATAAGCTTTTATTAAAGCATGACAAGGAATATCAAAAAGGTTACAGAAAACATTCCGATGAGGGCGAGAACCTGTGCATCAGGAGCACCAAAAGTGCGACCTGTCTCTACGAAAATTGTCTCGCCTCTCTCGAAAAGCGTCTCTTTCGTATATATATTCTGGTCCAAAATCTGAGGACCACCCTGACAAAGCTCTGGAATGTCTTTTTTCCAAGCTCTGCATATTATAGACCACCTAACGTTCCCCAATGGGATTAGTTCTCCCTTCTCTCATGACGGCTCAAATTGGGTGCATTTCTCCGAAATCAGCCTGTGATGACAGAGTTTTATAGCCTTGTTTTCCAAAAACTGCAATGCAGGCGGTCTTAAGGTGTATGAACTCTGAAACTGTTCTGAAAATGGCTGAAAATAGGCTTGAAAAAGTGACGGGTTCGTCACATGCCCCACCCAGAGAAAAACTAGGGTTAAATACCCAGCTTTTTCCAAAAACACAATTCACTTGCAATAACACTACAACATTACCCTCCTTGAGGATCGTCCGAACACAGGTCCATTGACCCTTATTACCCCACACAACTGTCTGGTAATGAGCAACCGCTCGTAAGCTACATCACTCCGGCTATGCCGCATCTGTTGTCAGAATGCACTCACACTTTACGCATGTTCAGTTCTTATAGTGCACACCTAAAAGTTAGAGTGTCAGAGTCTGCATACACAACACAATTTTCTTAAGTCCAGAGTTTCTGGCATTCTTTCACGGGTTTTTCACTTCTAAATAACTGGTTGTAAAACACATGGTTGCTGGGTATATGCCTGCTATATAGTGACTATTTACTTTGGCTGCCACCCAGGATCTCATATTATATACTTCCATTGCAACATTAAAACTCTCCCAGAATCCCAGCCAAATAGTATAATATCACAAGCAAAACAAAAAAAAAAAAAACTACCATAAACACTAATAGATAATCTAATATTACACTACCCGACACACATAACTTTACATAAATTAACTATAAAAAAAATATCTTCTATCAATTTATACTATATAAATCCTACACTTAATCATCCTATCAGTATCTATCTATAATCTCATCAATGAGTTTACCTAATCTATCTTCCTAAATAATTCCCAGTTCCCTTGGAACCGTCTACACTGTACTCTCCCCCTACACTCCGGTAAGAAACAAAAAAAAAACCGTACACCAAATATATAACCACTCCGGTAGAATTTGTACACTACTATATAAAAGTTTCTAATGAAAGAAAATCCCACAAACAAAAAATCAGTACACTAATATAAAATAAACTCATGCAACATTTGTACCCTACTACACATAACCACTCCGGTAAACATTAAACACCGATACATAAAATCTGAACTAACTCTCCCTCCGTTCCGCTTTCACGTAAAACTCCTGCGATATCGAAACTAACGTCTCTTCTCTTCGCTCCCCCGCCCCCTGCATCAGTCAGCTGGGAGGTTGCGGTTCCGAGCCCGGAGAAATATGCTCTGACCCACTTTCAAAACACATCTCCCCCTCCCCCCTTTCTGGGTTCTGCCTTCTGCTATCCCATACCTCTCTTCCACCGTGTTGAAGAATCATAGTATCTCTCCATCCCCACTTTCCTGCCATCGCCAGGGGTTCGCATCTTCCTGCCGGGATACTCTCGAAACGAAGCCCTTTCGTGGAATCTCGGAGCTTTCCGTTTCGAAACCAAAAGTCCTCGCTCCTTCATTTCAGTTTTCGCGTTTTCACTCCCTCGGTCCCTAATCTCGTTGGGATATTTCTTCCTCTCGCCATCCGGTACATCTACCTGTCCGTTATTCACCTCTTGACTATCGGGGATGCCCCACCCGGTCTCTGCTTGTTGCAGAAGAATATCCAGTGGCCTGACTTTCGCCTGTCGCCTCCTTTCCGCCCTGGTTACCTTCGGGACGATTAATTGGCCTTCCCTCTCTCCTAACATATTTTCGGTGTAAACTACATATCCTCCGCATATCTTGGCTCGTTCCTCTAATTTTGCACACCTTATTTGTTCCTTCGCAGACATCTGCGATTGCGGGAACTCAGCTTCCTTTAGTTTTTCGCTTTTTTCGGCTTCTCCCCCTGCTTCTACTTCAAAATTCGAAACTGACCCTCTCTGGGGTTCATAAACTGTTTCGTTTTCATTTGCGCCCTCCGGAATCGGTTCGCGCCTACCTGGGTCTATGGCGTTTGCCTTCCCAGCTCTAGAATTTTTCTCTAATTCCTTCTTTACCTGTGGCGGTAACAAAACTTCCTCTACCATATCCTTCACGACCGCGCATAAAACTTCCTGTTGGGGCGCACTATCGCTCTCCCCCCTGACCATTCCTAAAGGGATATTTATCAGTGGACATTCTACGGCCGGCCCGAATACTCCTTGTAAACGTATAGCCGCCTCCGTCCGCGATTCGCCTGGCGCTACGTCGCTCCTCACGACCGTAATTTCCGCGCCCGAATCCACTAGAGCCCACGCCAACTTACCGTCGACGCTCACCGGTACCCTCTCTAATTTGCATAGCGGTTCCCTCTCCGTAGCTTCCGGATACTCCGCCCTAACTGCATCCACCCTGGCTACGACTCTGTGGTCAGTAACTCGTGGAGCCTCCCTTTGGTCAGCCGCGCGTCTGTCTTCCCATCTCCGGCTAGTGTCCTTAGTACCATTCGGCCTCCCCTGCCTCCTTTGAGGACAGTCCCATTTAAAATGGTTCTTCGACCCACAAAAAAACATTGGCCCTCTTTTCCCCCATTTACGGGTCCCCCAATATTTGTCCGGGCTCTTTCGCCCTCGGATCGGAATTTACCCCGTGCCTCTTTCTCATTTTCACTAGCCTTGCCATTTCCTGGCCCCGACGCCGCATATGATTTTCCCCTGGCCGCGAAGTACATATCGCACTCCTTGGCCAGTTCCCTGGGCTTAAACCACCCATCACCTTGCCGTATACCTATATGGGCATAGGTCTCGACGTCCAGTCCCTGGGTAATTTTGTCCGCTACCACTAATTGGTTTACGGTCTCAAAATCCATTGCCCCCTTTAATTTGCAATAATAGTCCCACATGGACGTCGCCCGAGTCGCGAACTGAACGAAATTTTCGTCCGCCCGACGGCTCGCTTTCCGGAATTTTTCTAAACATACCTGAGGCGAAGGTTGAAAATTTTCTAATACAACTCCTTTTACCACCTCATAATTTCCGTATTCCTCTTCTGAAACCTGAGTCAGCAAATTCGCCGCTCTGTCCCCCAGTAAATTTAACAAAATTGTCGCCCTGAATTCAAGCGGTACGCTCTCAGAAGCGAATGCCCTCTCTAGACTTGAGAAAAAATACGCTCACTGGTCAGACCGTGTGGGTACCTTGACTGTTAGCAGTCTTATTATCCTGACCGTCTCCTCCACCGTCCGAAACCTCATCTGCGCCCCTGCATCTACGCTTATATTCGGACTCTCCGTGTTGCTACGACTACCGGCCCGAATTTTCTCTAACTCCAATCTTTCTTGGGACTCTAAGTTTAACTTAAACTGTTCTTGTTCTTTCCTTAATTTTGCTTCAAATTGTTCCCGTTCTGATTTTGCTTTAGCCTCCAGTTGTTCTCTCTCAAAATTTAATCTTTCCCGTTCTGATTTTAATTTTGCTTCTAATTCTTCCTTTTCCACTCTCTCAGCCACAATAGCTGTCAGCATCCCCTCTATTAATTCTTCCTCATAACTAGCGCTCTCCAAAATTAACTTTCTTAAGTCCATGATTTTAGAATTTTGTGGTACCACCTCTACGAGCTCAGCTGCTAATTTAGTCAAATCCGCTTTCCTAGCCTTCGCTAAAAATGCCATATTGAGATAAAATTATAATTATACTTATGCAAATTAATGTATTAATATTTTCTATACCAGTCTCTTAATGAGGCTATATTCCTGTATTCAGTTCTATTTAAAACTTAGATGAACCAATATGTCTTAAATGAAAATAATATGCGTTACTATAAAGTTTACAGTATATTAAACAAAACTACTCTGCATTAAACAAAACATACAATATTTTTTTTTTTTTTTTAAATGCTCAATCCTAATATAATTAGTTTAATCCGAGCTTTGGCTAACCAATTTTCCTGTCAAAATTCTAGCTCGATTAAAAGATCTCCTAGCTCCCCTTTCCTATTTTTTGTTACAAGATCCTGAGTTACACAATAACCAAAAGTAAAAAATCGTCACTCACCCCTTCGCTGCTGTCACCCTCCGTTGTTGATATCAGCTTTCGTCGGTGTCTCTCGTTGTGGAATATTGGAGCGGAATTCTGTGTTGGGACTCTCGTTTACGGCGGGCGCTCCGATCCTCTGCTGGCATTCGGTCTTTGATCTCCGACGTTGCTCGGGCGTTGGGTTGCAGAACTTATGGGACTCTAGGGCTTAAAGGAACTTTCTTCGGTTGCGGGTGGGAAAAATCATTCAGTCCTTCCTTCTCTGCGGATTCTGCGTCCGTCCTGCGGTCATCGACCTCTCTGGTGTTGCTTCGTAGCTCTATTTCAAAGGCGCTTCATTCGTTTCAAACTCCGATGGTATTTTACAGTCCAATTATCATGATTATCCCACCGCTGCCACCATTTTATAACGAATCCCTCCGTTCACCATCATTTTGTAACGTATGCCGTCGCTGGATACCATTTTTGTAATGAATTTACCATTCTCTGCTGCTGGATACTCTGTATGGTTGTTGACTCAGTAGCGTTATTCCGGTCCGCGCACATAAAGTGGAATGTGCCGACCTAAATACCAGTAACCGTTTCCTTCTGAATTCGTGAGTTCGAATCTGTGAAAATATCATGAAAATATCGACTTTCTCCAAGTCTGGATAAAACAGGCACCGTTGTTAAAGAAAATAAGCTTTTATTAAAGCATGACAAGGAATATCAAAAAGGTTACAGAAAACATTCCGGTGAGGGCGAGAACCTGTGCATCAGGAGCACCAAAAGTGCGACCTGTCTCTACGAAAATTGTCTCGCCTCTCTCGAAAAGCGTCTCTTTCGTATATATATTCTGGTCCAAAATCTGAGGACTACCCTGACAAAGCTCTGGAATGTCTTTTTTCCAAGCTCTGCATATTATAGACCACCTAACGTTCCCCAATGGGATTAGTTCTCCCTTCTCTCATGACGGCTCAAATTGGGTGCATTTCTCCGAAATCAGCCTGTGATGACAGAGTTTTATAGCCTTGTTTTCCAAAAACTGCAATGCAGGCGGTCTTAAGGTGTATGAACTCTGAAACTGTTCTGAAAATGGCTGAAAATAGGCTTGAAAAAGTGACGGGTTCGTCACAATATATATATATATATATATATATAAGCCTTACTATTATTAGCCCCATGTTTTCGTAGCTCTTTTTGCATATTATTACTTTTCCTTACCTTTTCGCATTACTGTTTTTCATTTCTTACGAATGGCAACAGTAGATCATTTCTTTTTCCTTTGCGAATGGCAACACTGGTCTCTTCATTCAGGGTTCCAGGGTTCGACTGGTTCGGACATATGCAGTGTTGCTTCCAGGTATTCATATTTCCTTTATTTTTCCTTCTTTATGTACGTTGTTCAAGTAGAAATAGTTTATAGATCTAATCCATCTATTTCTTCAGAAAAATTCATATTTTGTGTTTCCTTCGTCAAAATGCTTGGACCGAAGAAGAGATTTTACGAAGTGAACAATTCCATTTTTTAAAGCCTAGCCGTTGTCCACATGTATAGCAATATTGCTTGATTTTTTATGTTTTTCTATTATCGTTTCTATACCATTGAAATTTGTGGATTTTCTTTAACTTGATGACTCGTAATTTATATTTTTTTCCATTTGATTGAAGATTTGCTGTTTTATACTTTTATTTTGTGGGTTTTTTAGAAAGTTAGGTTTTTCGAGTTACAGCTTCTCACTTTTCTTTCATTAGACTTTCAAACTATTATATATATATATTAAAATAACAAATACTAAAGTGCAGGAGTGTGAATCAGTAACCACAGTATCAAACCGCGAGCAATATAAAATCGTGTAGCGAATAGTAAAAAGCAACGAGGAAGGGCCGGAAAAGTAGAGCTCGGAGAGGCCAGGACAAGGAAAATATATTAAAGAATAGTATATCTGCCAGAAACGTCTTCAGGGGCACTTTCCCTGCAATGCATGATACTGTATAGGGAAAGTATTGGAATCGTATCGAAAATCGCAACTAAAGTTTTCGATCTGCACGTTTTGGGACCTCTAGAACACTAAAAAACTATTTTTAGCGTGAACGGTTGATGATCTGTGTGTGTGTCTCTGTGTCTATTTGTCTGTGCAGATTTTGTATCCGCTCTAACTGAAAAACTGTTTGACCGAATTTCATAAGGTATTATAGGTAAGTCACTTGTGGATGACCCTGGTGCTGATTAGATTGTGGAACGATTCGCGAAAAAAGAACCCGCATTTTTTTTGCGAAATGGCCCGCAAAAAATGTATGTATCCACTTCAGCCAAAAAATTAACTGACCAAATTTCCTAAAATTTGGTAGATAAGACTCTTATGGGATACTGTGGTGCTGGTTAGATTTTAGTATGATTCAGAAGAAAAGAATCTGCCTTTTTTTAATGCAAAATGGCTCGCAAATCTAATATATCTGATCTAAAATAAAATACTTAATATGCTCAAATGTATCAATTAAATGCTTGTTTTATACGTAATTTTTAACGCAAAAGGAATACGACCAGTCTCACATTACTCTAAGATGGACCGTTCTTAAGATATTTAGCATATCGACGAAATGGATTACAAAATGAAAACGAAAGTTGAAGTACAAACTCCGTGTCATTTCAAATAATTATGCGTACTATTTTGTGCCATTAAACTCAATGATTATTAAACAAGAAAGATCAATCATGCTTAAAGCATTGATTATGAAACACTTTCCAACTTCAATGCAATTTTATTTAAATGTGTCTAAAATGCAATACATTCTTCGGTAATATTTTAAAACTTAATCACAATACTACATTAATTTATTATATTTGAAAACTTAAACTTTCAACCAAAAAAATGAACTTCATTCAAATGACGGCATTGAAATATAAATTGCCTGGTTTAAACATCTCTAAAATGTGATACATTCCTCGGTAATAATTTTAGAATTATCATAATACTACGATAATTTATTATATTTGAAAACTTCATCGAAAACAACTGAAATTCATTCAAATGACGTCATAGAAAAAATAACACGCCTGGCTCTCTCTATAAAAGCAGCATTTCATTCATAACATTTTCCCATTCATTTCATTCATCGCAATACTATATAACAATTTATTTTATTTAAAAATTAAGACCATGGAGCTACAAGTAATTAAACTCTATGCGTAAAACTTCATCCAAAAAAATCGTCCTTCTCTTTGTAAAATCAATTAATATTTCATTCATATCAGCTATGCAGACTCCATGAGCTAAATGATTTTGTGTTAAAGAAATACAGCAATTCTAATACAACTCATTCTACATATTTTGCTGTTTACATTTTACATAGATGAAAAATAGACTTCGTTGTAGAAATAACTAAATTTGGATGAGCATTTAAACTCAAATATATTGTAATTGTGTTGTTTCAGTATGTAGATTCACAGAATTTAAGCAAAAATAAAGTGGTTTTAGCACGGATACAACACTCAATATGAAATTAAAAAGAACTTTAGAAATCACGATTTTGAGACAAGATGGATGCCATATATCATTTTGAAGTGGGTCACGTGATCTTTTCATATCATGGTCAAGTGATCGCTTCATATAAGAGGTGTTATAATTATTTTAATTTTTATTTAAAAAACTAATGAATATATTTCGCTGAATTTTTTTTATATATTTTATGGAACAATTTGAATATTACCTAAAATTTTCGAAGTAATTTGTGAATTTTAAATCCGCTTAAAAATGTTTGAAAAATTAGGTCCCATAGGGCTCTATTTCATTTTTTCAACCTGGGTTCAATCCAAAACTAATTGGGTGATATTATTCATTTATATTCCCATAGGTCCTACAGACCGTCTGAACAACATACTAAAATTTCATTTTACGGCAGTTATCGTGCTAACGGACGGACAGACAGACAAACAGACAGACAGACAGACAGAATGAACTAAGTCATAAACACTTTTCAACTTTGTTGTAAAGTGTTAAAAAATAAAAAGAAGTGTAGTGCTGTTATGTATAAGGAAAACATTGTGACGAAGAGCACGTTTCAGGCATCTCTGAAGTATGTGTGTACGTATGTATGTAGTGAATTTGTGGATGCGATATCTTACGAACGAATGGAACGTTTTGAAAGTAACTTGGTACGATTATTACATATTATTAATAATGTGTAATAATCGTACTATATTGATTTAAAATATGATAGAATTTTCCGAAGATACCTTAGTATTAGAGGTTAATTTTTGAAGAAAAAATATTTAAAAATCATGCCCTACAATAATGTTAAATGAATAATCATTGTATATGTAATGTTTCATTAGAAAACGAATGACATAAACTTTAGAGCGGTATCATCAACCGTTCTCGAGATATTGCACGTTTTTCAAATAGATATATAAAAAAATTACATAAAATTAAAAATAGTGAGAGCTACTGCGAAGGTAGGTTCACTTCTCATATTCAATATTATACCACAAAGTTGTTAACATCATTCTCGTGCATCTAGTTCGTTCCATTCAAGAGATAATGCATTTTATGTGATTGATTTTTTGTTTTGACTCCAACGAATTATCCAATAGTCATTTATTTCACGGGATATTAATAATTAAGTATCCATTGCATTTTGATAAGGATTATGCACAATATAAATAAGTCATTCAATTTGGAGTAATAAGTGGCCAATTTCAATTTAAGTGATGTTAATTCATTGTCAAAACCATTATAGCCGTGGATCTCGTACACCGTTATTCCGCTGTGAAAGAAGTACGGTTATTGCATTATGTGAGGAAAGTCATATTTTGCCCACATCCGATTTTATTTTATTCCGTTAATTTCCCTGTTTTTGACAGACTTATAATCACCATTATCCAATATTAACACTTTAAAACATATTTGCACATGCTTCATATTCATACACAAGATTAACGGGCGGAATATTGAACTTCAAGCAAATAAACTACCAGTTAGAATTAGATAACAATTACAATTTTCAATTATACATCAAATGTGCACTTGCAAATTTATAAGATGAGCCACGAAGGTACTATTAGTTTCAAATGCAGTTGGTTAAGTGAAGAAGAATCATCGCGATATAAAGGATTATATATCTTTAGTTGCTAGTAAGCATATTTAAAAGTCGACTATGTGCCCCAGTCGACCTAAAGATTCTTTCGGTGGCGTAATCGTCATGAGCATAAAGCGTCGTGATAATTAATGTCAAATATCCGACCCTATTTACATGTTTTGAGCATCCTCGAATTCGAATCAATCATTTTTCAATGACTCTGTATGTGTCTAGTATACATGAGTATGAGAACGATATCTCTTGAACAAAAGGAGTAAAGCGAACGAATGGGCATGATTATTTCAATCAGTAAACGGCAAAGGTGTATTGAATTTCAGGAAAAAAAGAAAACAAGAGAGATATATTCATTTATTTATTTTATTTTATTTTTATTTTTTAATTGAAAAAAAAATGTTAATGCTAGATAATTATGTTTAATTAACTGCAGTGTGGCTTAACTTGACTTTTCTCATGCCAGAATTAATTAGTGTAGCTTGTGATTTTCTTTTTTCTTTCTTTTCTGTTTTTTATTATTTTTCTTTTCTTTTTTTTTTTTTGCAAATTTTACAAGAAAAAAAAATGAAAATCTGTACCGTTGGTCCAAATGATCTAAATTAGAATGTTACCCTTCATTTTAAAGGGTTTAAATTTTTTTTTTCGATTGGTACCACATTTGACAAGGTAACTTGACCACCCAAGGGGGACGAATGACGTCACGAACACAAATATTGTATCCCAGCTATTTTTCACTACAATAATTAAAATTGTTAAGTTTCGCCATCATTGAGCCAAAAATAACCCCCTATATCCATGATTATGTCAAATTTTGTTCTATACTGCCATGTTAAGAAAATATAAAATTTCGAAATTTTTGCTCGAATTTAAAAAATCTGATGTGGGCAGCACATCACTTTCCCCACAGACTCAAATTAATTTTCTCTTTATTTCTTTAATAATTCATTAAATTGAGTTTAATTTACAAAATAACACTGAATTTAATCTTTTAATCCAATGGTTTTTATTTTGTAACTGGATATTTTTCCCATGTAGTAAAAATGCGAAAAAACTCAAATATCTCAAGAACGATTAGTTCTAGAATAACGGGGTTGATCTTATTCTGTTCCTCATTAAAAATTAGGTATAAAACAAGCATTTAATAGATATATTTGAGCCTACGTAGTTTTTTATTTTAGATTTTGACGATTTTTGCGGGCTATTTCGAAAAAAGGCATGTTATTTTTTTCCGAAACGTACTAAAATCTAGTCAGCACCAGGGTAACCTACAAGTGACTTATATACCAAATTTTGTAAAATTTGATCCATTAGTTTTTCAACTAGAGTGGATACAGGTAAGTTTTGCTGGCCTGTTCGCAAAAAAAGGCGGGTTCTTTTAACCTGAATTATACCAAAAACTAATCAGCACCAGGGTCACACGCAAGTGTCTTAACTACCAAATATTATGAAATGTGGTCCATAAGTTTTTGAGTTAGAGTGGATACATACATTGCACAGACAGACACACACACAGACGTCAAGCTAAAAATAGTTTTTTCGTATTCTAGAGGTTCCAAAACGTGTAGATCCGTCGAAAACTCGAGTTGCGATTTTCGGCATGATTCCAATACTTTCCCTATACATTACCATGTATTGCAGAGAAAGTACATATACTTTATCAAGTTCTAGACTTTTCGACATCACTCTAAAATGTAGTCAAAATGGGTTCAGGAGGTTCTAAAACACATATTGGCATCAAAATTTTCGTGAAATTTTTTCTCTATACTATATAGTACGAGAAAGTAAAAATGTTACCTAAATATGTAGTCTATATGATTTGTTATTTAAAAGTGAATGATATCAATTAAAGAACGTTAAGCATGTGCATTTTCGAAATATGGTTTCACTTTTGATCTCAATAGAAAATAAATCATAAAAAATATTGAATATAATCACTATCAAATGAATGGTAACTTAACTTTCCAAATAATTTTAACCGGAAATAAATGGAAACTGATCTTGGGAGTTATCAGTTGTCACAAGCCCTTCCCGAGTTAGTATATACCTCACATTCCCCTCAGGCGAGCATATCTCCCGAAAGTATAAAGTCATTTCCATGAAATTGGGTAGGCTTGCTTTAAGCATTAGCAACAAGCCTATTGATTTTTAATGAGATAGAATCAGAAAAAGCTCAAATTTTTTTTATTGGTGAATACCGAAAACTTTCTACTTTATGTAGAAAGTCGCGTATTGGACATAAAGCATGTTCTAAAATTATTTCTGCACACATGAAATTTTTAGAATTTCCTCTACGAATGTATTGTGAGAAAGTACTCCATTAATATGTAGAAATGCTCTTTGCTTTATTTTTATTTTTTTACAATTGGGCAAACAATTATTATAAAAATATACATTAACAAATCTTATGTGGGCAGCACATAACTTTCCCTACATACTGCAATGCCTTTACTTCTTTCACAGTTAAATAATGGTGTGCTAGATCCACGGAGCAGTGTTTTCGGCATTGAAATGTACATTAACAACGCTTTTCTTGATGAGAACATATAAAACTGTTCCGAAAAACACAATTAACTTATATTTCACATAAATCTAACTTGGCAATTAACGACGATAAGCAATTGTAGCAAAATCAACATGTAAATGCAATTAGTATTTAATTTATATCCCGTGAAATAAATGGCAATGTGCAAATTGATTGGTGTTAAAAACTATTACAAAAAGTGTCCCCTTTTGTGAATGGAACCAGTTGCAATGACATTAATATATTTGTAGTATAACATTGCATAGGAAAATGGACATATTAGACGACACTTATTACTTTACCAAGTAATTTAAAAAAAAGTGCAACATCTAAATAACCATTTATTTTAGAGTTATAAAAGAAATGCCATTCGTGTTTGGATGATAAATTATGTATAAAAGGATAATTTTTAACATTATTAAAGTTTCTGTTTTATGATTTTTTTTAATCGTTCAAAAACTGGAGGGGGAGGGGGAGTCGTCCGATTATTCGATTGCGTTTAAAATCAATAGGATCATAGTATTTACTGTTTATAATAATGGTGCGAAATTATTTTCGAAATGCTTCATTCCTTCGTAAGATATCGCGTCCATAGACTCACGGACAAACACAGTAACTCACACAGATATCGCTGCAAAACGTTCGATTCATGTTCAGAGATGGTTGAAACGTGCACTTCCATCGCAAACTAGAATTCGAATTTTTCTACCCCGTTACAATACTTTCCCCATACATTATAGGATGAATATATATTATGAAGAGGATGAATACATATTATGAAGAGAATGAATATATATTATGAAGAGGATGAATACATATTATGAAGAGAATGAATATATATTATGAAGGAAAAGTAAAAAATATGTACGTTTACAAGTTATTCTTTAAGAATTTTTATTAATTCTTTAAAAATTTGTTTTTTTGTTTTAAGTTGACAACAGTTTAGTGAATCCGATAGATTGATTATAAGTATTTGAATTATTTGTGTTAATATATATTATTACTTTCCCTGCAATACATGGAAATGTATAGGGAAAGTATTGGAATCATGTCGAAAATCGCAACTCGAGTTTTCGACGGATCTGCACGTTTTGACACCTCTAGAATACGAAAAAACTTTTAGCGTGACATAGTGCAATGTATGTATCCACTCTAAGTCGAAAACTAATAGACCAAATTTCATAAAATTTGGTAGGAGAGTCACTTGTGTATAACCCTGGTGCTGATTAGTTTTTGGTACGATTTGGGATAAAAAAAAAACCCACCATTTTTGCGAAATGGCCCCCAAAAATTACTTGTATTCACTCTAGCTGAAAAACTAACGGATCAAATTTTACAAAATTTGGTAGATAAGTCACGTGTGGTTTATTCTGGTGCTGATTAGATTTTAGTACAATTCAGAAAAAAGAACATGCCTTTTTTGCGAAGTGGCCGGCAAAAAATGTCTGTATCTACTCTAGCTAAAAAATTAATCTACCAAATTTCACAAAATTTGGTGGATAAGTAAGTCACTTATGGGTTAACCTGGTACTAATCAGATTTTGGTACAATTCAGAAAAAGAGAACCTGCTTTTTTTGCTAAATGGATCGCAAAAATCCTCAAAATGTAAAATAAAAGATTACGTATGCTCAAATATATCAATTAAATGCTTGTTTTATACGTAATTTTTCACGACGAAAGAATAAGACATAAGATCAACGCCATTACTCTAGGACTGGGCGTTCACGAGAAATTTTATTTTTTTCGCATGTTCGCCAACCACTTTTGAAAATAGGTTCAGTTACCCAATGAAAATGAAAATGGAAGTAAAAGTGCAAATTCAATGTAATATAAAATAATGTTGGGTGTTAATTTGTGCAATTAAATTTGCTCAACTCAATTTAACGAATTATTGAAGAAATAAAGAGAATGTGGATATGAGTCTGTAGGGAAAGTCATGTGCTGCCCACATCAGATTTTTTTGTTACCGTTTACATTCACAGCGCAGTTTTAAATATTAGTTTTCCCTTAGACCATCATTATCGTTTCGGGAATTATTGTTTTCCCCATAGCAAATAATGCTTTGAAAAATCTTACAATTCGACTGATTTGAGTTCTAATTATGCAAATTATTAAAGATCATACTTAGTTCAAGTTTTTCACAAAAGGTCTTTGCATATAAAATTTCATAGCTATATGTGTATCCGGTTCTTAAGTTTTATGTCTCCATCTCACAGTCTACACACACACACACATACTCGCTTGGGCGTACATACAGGCGTTTTTAAAAGGTGTTTGAAATGGGTTCAGAAGGTCTTAAAACGTGCTTATCTGTCAAATTCCCAAATTAAAATAAAATTCAGAAAAATAATACCTTCTATGCACTATTGTCTGAAAAAGTAAATATAGGTATGTATTTTCTCACCTACAATCAAAATATTTCATTAATTATTTCGGAATAATCGGAAATACACATATATGTCAGGCTCTTAAAAAATAAACATGTCATAATAACAAATAATCCATTCGATAATTTTTTTTTTAATCAAATATACATTTCGAATGTATTAAATGCTGTTAAAAAGTTTAGTTTCACTTACCTGATTTCGTGCTCAAATCGTCTGCGCTATAAACCATAACTGTACTTTAACTGGCAGGATATCAGAGATGCTCAAGAAACTAAAACTACATACTCCTCTGACTTGAAGCTCTAAACTAACTGAATCTCCCCAGAAAACACGATCTTTCCCTACGCACGAGGGAAAATACCTTTCATTTTTCCCTTCCGAAGTTTCGTTTTGTTGTTCGGCTTCTTACATCAGCTGATTGAAGAAGCGTAAATATTTATTGCCTTATTATTTTGTTGCCATTTGGGGTATTATAAAATTCGCTAATGATTTTTACCATCATTATAATTCAATGTCACTTTTTCTGCCCACATGAGAATTGTCGAAATTCGCAGGAAAATGTGACCTGCATTAATAGCGTGTTAGTTCAATTAATGTTGGGTGTTGCTGTTGAATGAATTAACTCAACTCAAAAGGTAAATACGAGCCAAAAACGAACACGAAACGATTTGTTTCGTCGCAATTGAAAGAACAGGTTCTTTTGAGAAAATGTAGGCTTAAGATAATTATTTGTGCGTATTTGTATATTTAATAACTATAAATTTAGAAAAACGTTGTTTAAAAGAAAAAGAAACAAATATTCTTTCAAGATTTAAAAAATCTGATGTGGGCAGCACCACTTTCCCTGCAGACTTATTTTCACGTTTTCTTTATTTTAATTAAATTTAATTCACTTTTAATTCAATTTTCGTTCTCATTTGGTAACTGGACTTATTTTCAAAAGTGGCGTAGAGAAAATACGAAATAACTAAAATATCTCGAGAATGGTTAGTCCTAGTGTAATCGGGTTGATCTTATTCTTTTTATCGTTAAAAATTACGTATAAAACAAGCATTTAATGGATATATTTGAGCATACGTAGTTTTTATTTTAGATTTTGCCGATTTTCGCGGACTTATTTTCACGTTTTCTTTATTTTAATTAAATTTAATTCACTTTTAATTCAATTTTCGTTCTCATTTGGTAACTGGACTTATTTTCAAAAGTGGCGTAGAGAAAATACGAAATAACTAAAATATCTCGAGAATGGTTAGTCCTAGTGTAATCGGGTTGATCTTATTCTTTTTATCGTTAAAAATTACGTATAAAACAAGCATTTAATGGATATATTTGAGCATACGTAGTTTTTATTTTAGATTTTGCCGATTTTCGCTGACCATTTCGCAAAAAAAGGCAGTTTATTTTTTCCGAATCGTACCAAAATCTAATCAGCACCAGGGTAACCTACAAGCGACTTATCTACCGAATTTTGTGAAATTCGGTCCATTAGTCTTACAGCTAGAGTGGATACAGGCAATTTTTGCGGGTCATTTTGCACAAAAAGGCGGGTTCTGTCTTTACGAATCCTACACAAAACTAATCAGCACCAGGGTCTCAACCCAGTGACTTACCAAATTTTATGAAATTCGGTCCAGTAGTTTTTAGTTAAAGTGGATACATACATTTCACAGACACACATACACACGTCACGCTAAAAATAGTTTTTTCGTATTCTAGATGTCTCGAAACGTATAGATCCGTCGAAAACTCGAGTTGCGATTTTCAGCATGGTTCCAATACTTTCCCTATATATTACCTCGTATTGCAGGAAAAGTAAAAATGGAACATGTTATCTACTCTTGTCAAATATTTCCTATTTTCGAAACTGATATTGTTCAAAATGAAAGGAATACTAAGTCCAAGAATTTAGTATCGAAGGGAGTACGATCATTCCCACAATTAAATGAACACATTCCCACAAAAGCATATACTATATACCATAAGAATTTTACTATTGTGAAAAGTAGTGGTACGGTAACCAGATTGTCATCCTGTCAATATATCCATATTGCACACTTACCTAGAAAAAATAAAGTTTTCGTTAGAAATAAAAACAATTACTTCATTTAAGTACAATTATTTAATTTGTAAAATCTTTCAAAATAATTATCAATACGCATAAAAAACATACCAAAATCTAATCAGCACCAGGGTGACCCACAAGTGACCTATCTACCGAATTTTGTGAAATTCGGTCCATTAGTTTTTCAGCTAGAGTGGATACAGGCAATTTTTGCGGGCCATTTAGCAAGAAAAGGAGAGTTCTTTTATCCCAAATCGTACCCAAAACTAATCAGCACCAGATTCGCCCACAAGTGACTTACCTATCAAATTTTATAAAATTCGGTCAATTAGTTTTTTAGTTATAGAGGATACAAAATCTGCACAGACAGATTTTGTATCCTCTATAACTAAATAGAGGATACAAAATCTGTGACAGACACATACACAGACGTCACGCTAAAAATAGTTTGTTAATATTTTAGAGGTCTCGAAACGTGTAGATCCGTCGAAAACTCGAGTTGCGATTTTCGGCATGATTCCAATACTTTCCCTATACATTACCAGGTATTGCAGAGAAAGTAATAAAATACTCGACATTTTTAGGTTTTTAAATTTCTTCAAACTTACTTTAACTTTTAGCACATTCGGTAACTTATTAGTGCAATTAAATGACTTATTCATAATCACGTGCAAAGTCCTCATCAAAATGCAATTGACATTTTATGAACATCCCGTGAAATGAATGAATATTTGCGAAAGCGCCAATACACAAAACTATTACAAAAAGTGTCTTCTCTCATGAATGAAACGAACTAAATTCACGAGAAAATTGTTAACATATTTGTTGTACAATATTGCTTATGGAAAGTAAACCTTTTGGATAATATTAACTACATTTTAAATTTTATACATATTTTTTTATAAATTTATTCGAAAAATAGCGTCTATAGTCTCAAGGACACGAACACACACACACAGAGAAAGAGTGACATCGTCTCAGAAATATTCGATTCGATTTCAGAGATATTTAAAACGTGCTCTTCTATTATAAAACTTTTCCTATGCATTATATCATGTATGTAAGGAATGAAAACAACTTCAAACTATCAGAATTTCCGATTTTCATCTAATGCATCGCGAAACTAGCTTTGTTTCCGATATCAATTGATAATGCTAATATGATGTTATTAACAAAGTATTTTTTATGGTATACTTTCATACAGAAGTAAAACTATTGTATGTGTAAATAATTTAACATAATATGAAAAGAATAGATTTTTAAATCATTTTACCACTTACTTTTTCGAATTCTAAACTTCAGAGAAGGAATTGAGAATTGAGACGATGAAACAATTGCCAGAAACCAATCACTAAATAAACAAATATTTAAAATCGTCTGCAATTTTCAGGAGAAGAAAAATTGCTCGGAAAATATTATTTTAGAATATAATTATAAGTATAAATTATATTTATAAATTATAATTATAATTATAAATTATAATTTATATAAATAAAATTGAAAATCTGCCTGACTGTCTGTCTCTCTGTCTGTCTGTTTGTCCCATCATCACGAGAGAACGGCTGAAACGAATTTCATGAAATTTTGTGGGTAGCCTGGAAATAGTCCCACTTAAAATTTAGTCTATGTTTGGAGTTTCTACAATCAGTGGTTCTCGAGATACTAGTGAAAAACGAAATTTTCGTTTGTCTCATCATCAGTGGAAAACGGCTGAACCGAATTTGATGAAATTTTGTGGATAGCCTTGAAATAGCCCCCCCCCCCCCTATAAATTTAGCCCAAGTTTCGCGTACATAAGACCAGGGGTTGTCGAGATATTAATGAAAAACGAAACTTTTTCTTAGGAGTTCTACACTCTAACTCCGTGGTTTATCCAAACGAAAAGCTTGAAAATCGTTTGAAAGTGAATTAAAACGTTATCTCTGAGTTTGATGGGAGATTTTTTGCGCTAATTAGTCACTTTCTGAAAACATGAATTGCTTGAAACATGATTTAAATGGGAAATCTATCTCCATAGTTTATTTTTCACCAGCTTTTACTGAACAATGAAAAGTATAAAGAAATCAAAATAGTTATTTAATTTCGCAGTTTATGAGGAAGATTCTATCTTATATCATGTTGCTCAGAAACGCAATTAAATTAAATCTGCCTGTTAATTTTAATTATTATTTTTTCGATTTGAATAATAAAGAAATGGATATAAAAATATATTTTAGAAAAGAATGATTTGATTTTTCTTATAGCATTTTTGAATGGATAATATCAATTACGGTCTTCAGGTTTAAGCGTTATTATTATTGATATTTTCGGGGATTATTGAATCAGGGATTATTGATATTTTCAAGTTATTATGCAATTGTTTAATTATGACAAAAATTGTTTAAACTCATATTGTACGTTGTACGAGTAATCTTCTACAAATACACGGGTATATCTTTTAATCTACGAGAATATAAGTAGTACAGGTATATTGGCATATGATTTGATATATATTGGCATATATTGGAATCAATTACGACCTTCTGGTATAAAGAGTACAGGGATTATTGATATTTTCAATTTATTACGTCATCTCTTTTATTTTGGCAGAGATTTTTGAGACTCATATTGTAATACGGGTAATCTTCTACTAACACACTGGCATATTTTCTAATCTGCGACAATAAGTAGTACGGGATTGCATATATTGATTCAATTCCTTTTTTTTTTTTTGTAAATTTGCTTACAAATGGGGCCAGGATGTTTTATTCTTCAGATCTGCCCGTGAAGATAATTTTGCATAGTGAGAACAGATATTCTTAAACTTCTCTTTAGGAGCAATAAATTTAATATTTTAACAGAATTTGCACATGATTGCGAATTATAAGTTTCTTTATATTATATACGCTAGTTATTAATAAAATTACTTTTCTTTGTAACGTTTTTTAGAATATTTTTAAAATATTTTCTTTGAAACTAGAGTTTATTTTAGATGCGTATTAAAATTAGGTGTTTTTGACGACTTTGCTAGTAAAAGCAAAATGGCTTATTTATACTTGCGTGTAACAACCACATCAAAATGCAGTTGACATTTAATTAATATCCCATGAAATAAATTAATATTAGTGAACTGTTTGGCGTCAGAATCTTAAATAATAAAAGAAAATATCTGTGTTTTTATGTGGTTCACCTCGGCGAAATTTATTTCTTAATTCGAATTAGTTTTTTAGTTATTTTATGTTTTAGCACAATTTTAAGCGATATTCACATAAATCGCTTCCTCAGCTACCAAAAATATTATTACAGAGTTTCTATCTCGATACCACTGGAAATATCAAAGCACTTTCGTTCCAATAATGTTTCAACCGCATTTGTAGGACAAATTTTTCCTATTTATTTTTTATTTTATTTTTTTTTTTTTAATTTATATCGAACTTACATTTTTGGGGTTATGTGATACTTCTTTTCGTCCCCATCCGAAAACTAAGATTAGCACAATTCTATATTTTGGTAGAAAGTTGGGTGTGTATCTTCGCATTCTAACTAAAAAAGCTTTTTTTTTTTTAATTTCCTAAGTAATTTATTTTCTGTCATTTTTTTAAACGAGCAAATTTGTGAGATTTTTAATGTTCCGCATTATATTTTCGTACATTTTTTTTCGGTCTGACGACTGCGCATGCCCACCCAACGCCGGGGATTTAAACCACGCCTACAGACGAGGGAATCCTTTCGGAAGATATTTCATTTCATTTCATTTTATTTTAGCCTTCAACGATTGTGGAACGGTGTTCTTTGCGCTTAAACTAAGGATTTAGAATTTCGTGATGATTTGGATTGAAACTAATTTGGCGATTTGGAATCTGAGTAGTGTTATTTAACTAGCAGGCGTTTATTTGGAACGCGAACAATGCTGCGTAATTCGTTCTAGTACAAAATTACGAAAGTATCTTTTCTCGTAAATAGAACGACCTATATCTACGCGAATGGTGTTAAAAGATTTTTCGTCTAATATTGCACATGGAGAATGAACATAATTAACGATACACATTATTTTTTAATTTTATGTAATTTTCTTTTATAAATTTATTCGAAAAAAAACGTACAATATATCGAGAACGATTCATGATAACGATTTAAAGTTTACGTCATTCATTTTGCAATAAAAAATTCAGAATAAAATTACAATTTACTTAATATTCTTAAATGTCCTAAATTTTTTTAGATTTTCTTTTCTTTTCAAAATTTATTCTAAAATTTGGTCATTTTCTGAATACCTTACTATGCTTAAATCAATAAGGTTCCAGGTTTCACTGCTCCTAATATATTGCTCCCATAGACTCAAGAACACCCATACAGCACACATGGTACCACAAATGTTCTGTGGACGTCGCAATGATCCATTAACGTCCCGTCACATTTGGAACATTTATGGGCTGTGGCGGTATAGTCCCATTGAGACGTTCATTTTTTCGTGCTGCTGCGATATCGCATGTTTGTCTCTTTGTTACATTAAAGGGCGGTCACATTTGGAACGTTTATGGGCTGTCGCAGTATAGTCCCATTGAGACGTACATTTTTTTCGTGCTGCTGCGATATCACATGTTTGTCTCTTTGTTACATTAAAGGGCGGTCACATTTGGAACGTTTATGGGCTGTCGCAGTATAGTCCCATTGAGTCGTACATTTTTTTCGTGCTGCTGCGATATCGCATGTTTGTCTCTTTGTTACATTAAAGGGCGGTCACATTTGGAACGTTTATGGGCTGTCGCAGTATAGTCCCATTGAGACGTACATTTTATTCGTGCTGCTGCGATATCGCATGTTTGTCTCTTTGTTACATTAAAGGGCGGTCACATTTGGAACGTTTATGGGCTGTCGCAGTATAGTCCCATTGAGACGTACATTTTTTTCGTGCTGCTGCGATATCACATGTTTGTCTCTTTGTTACATTAAAAGGTGGTCACATTTGGAATGTTTATGGGCTGTGGCGGTATAGTCCCATTGAGACGTACATTGTTTTCGTACTGCTGCGATATCGCATGTTTGTCTCTTTGTGACATTAAAAGGTGGTCACATTTGGAACGTTTATGGGCTGTGGCGGTATAGTCCCATTGAGACGTACATTTTTTTCGTGCTGCGGCGATATCGCATGTTTGTCTCTTTGTTACATTAACAGGCGGTCACATTTAGAATGTTTATGGGCTGTGACAGTATAGTCCCATTGAGACGTACATTTTTTTCGTGCTGCTGCGATATTGCATGTTTGTCTTTTTGTTACATTATTTTATACATTGTCAAAATATGGAACTCTTCTTCTTTTGGAACATTACACAAAACATATTTCATTTAGACAGAATGTCATTACATATTCGTGTTTAATTTTTATTCTATCATTCCCTATCAGTATTTTTAAGAGTAAAATCGCCAGTTATAAACTACTAAAATTGAATTATTTCCTCAGGTGACCGAAACAATAAAGTGAAATGGATCTCGAAAAGGAGGGGGGGGGGGCGATGACCGAAAGAGCGATTGTATGGAGAGCTTATTGTGAGACAATGGAGGAGTTATGGTCATTCTCCCCTCCTCAACACACTTTCAGACTACGCCAATGCATATGAACCTTTTAAATATATTCAAGTTTAATCTTTCAAAAATAAAAGAAAGATGCATACGACATCCCAAAACAATTACAATACAGTTTATTGATCATGTCCCAGGAATGTCGCGTTATGGTATGGCGATGTTCTATGTATGTCCCAGCAACAGCCGAATGTCCGCCTTTCGAGACGTCGCATGTGATGTTCTTTGCACATCGCATTGATGCATCCATAGAACATCACAAAACGTCATTGCCAGGACATCGCTCTGTTACATTCACGGAAAAAATTATTTTATACATTGTCAAAATATGGAATTCTTCTTCTTTTGGAACATTACACAAAACATATTTCATTTAGACAGAATGTCATTACATATTCGTGTTTAATTTTTATTCTACCATTCCCTATCAGTATTTTTAAGAGTAAAATCGCCAGTTATAAACTACTAAAATTGAATTATTTCCTCAGGTGACCGAAACAATAAAGTGAAATGGATCTCAAAAAGGGGGGGGGGCGATGACCGAAAGAACGATTGTATGGAGAGCTTATTGTGAGACAATGGAGGAGTTATGGTCATTCTCCCCTCCTCAACACACTTTCAGACTACGCCAATGCATATGAACCTTTTAAATATATTCAAGTTTAATCTTTCAAAAATAAAAGAAACATGCATACGACATCCCAAAACAATTACAATACAGTTTATTGATCATGTCCCAGGAATGTCGCGTTATGGTATGGCGATGTTCTATGTATGTCCCAGCAACAGCCGAATGTCCGCCTTTCGAGACGTCGCATGTGATGTTCTTTGCACATCGCATTGTTGCATCCATAGAACATCACAAAACGTCATTGCCAGGACATCGCTCTGTTACATTCACGGAGAAAATTATTTTATACATTGTCAAAATATGGAATTCTTCTTCTTTTGGAACATTACACAAAACATATTTCATTTAGACAGAATGTCATTACATATTCGTGTTTAATTTTTATTCTATCTTTCCCTATCAGTATTTTTAAGAGTAAAATCGCCAGTGATAAACTACTAAAATTGAATTATTTCCTCAGGTCACCGAAACAATAAAGTGAATTGGATCTCGAAAAGGGGGGGGGCAATGACCGAAAGAGGGATTGTATGGAGAGCGTATTGTGAGACAATGGAGGAGTTATGGTCATTCTCCCCTCCTCAACACACTTTCAGACTACGCCAATGCATATGAACCTTTTAAATATATTCACAAAGACAAGTTTCTTCTTTCAAAAATAAAAGAAACATGAATACGACATCCCACAACAATTACAATACAGTTATTTTGATCATGTCCCAGGAATGTCGCGTTATGGTACGGCGATGTTCTATGTATGTCCCAGCAACAGCCGAATGTCCGCCTTTCGAGACGTCGCATGTGATGTTCTTTGCACATCGCATTGTTGCATCCATAGAACATCACAAAACGTCATTGCCAGGACATCGTTCTGTTACATTCACGGAAAAAATTATTTTATACATTGTCAAAATATGGAATTCTTCTTCTTTTGGAACATTACACAAAACATATTTCATTTAGACAGAATGTCATTACATATTCGTGTTTAATTTTTATTCTACCATTCCCTATCAGTATTTTTAAGAGTAAAATCGCCAGTTATAAACTACTAAAATTGAATTATTTCCTCAGGTGACCGAAACAATAAAGTGAAATGGATCTCGAAAAGGGGGGGGGGGGCGATGACCGAAAGAACGATTGTATGGAGAGCTTATTGTGAGACAATGGAGGAGTTATGGTCATTCTCCCCTCCTCAACACACTTTCAGACTACGCCAATGCATATGAACCTTTTAAATATATTCAAGTTTAATCTTTCAAAAATAAAAGAAACATGCATACGACATCCCAAAACAATTACAATACAGTTTATTGATCATGTCCCAGGAATGTCGCGTTATGGTATGGCGATGTTCTATGTATGTCCCAGCAACAGCCGAATGTCCGCCTTTCGAGACGTCGCATGTGATGTTCTTTGCACATCGCATTGTTGCATCCATAGAACATCACAAAACGTCATTGCCAGGACATCGCTCTGTTACATTCACGGAAAAAATTATTTTATAATAGCCGCCTTTGGCGACCAGCCTGTTCGCTACCCTTGAAAATTCTGACCGTGGCAAACTCGTTGGCGCGACCTACCAGAAAGGTGTAAGGTAACTGCTTGGAAGGCCAGGAAGTGCCACACAATTTAGACCGGAACCCAATGGGGGAGGCATCCAAAGAGACCGTACCCTCCTTCCCCTACCACAAACCTCTCGGAAGGACTTGCAGTCCCACACGTTTAACGTGATCGTACTCCGCGTGAACACGGCTGCAGTTTTGGCAATGGCGGGAATCGAACCCGGGCCTACCGAGTGAAATTCCCGCGCGCTAACCACTGGGCTACCGTGCCATCCGCGACAATATCCATAACTTTATTTTTATTCGGCAATTTTGGGTATCGAACCCGGGCCTACCAAGTGCAAATCCCGCGCACTAACCACTGGGGTACTTCACCCTCCGCGATATTCTTCATAACTTTCTTTTTATTCACCCAATTTAGACCGGAACCAAGTGGGAGAAGCATCCACAGGGACCGTACCCTTCTTCCCCTACCACCAACCTCTCGGAAGGACTTACAGACCCACATGTTTAACGTGATCGTACTCCGCGTAAACACGGCGGCAATTTTGGGAATCGAACCCGGGCCTACCGAGTGCAATTTCCGCGCGCTAACCATTGGGCTACTTTGCCCTACGCGACAATCTTCATAACTTTCTTTTTATTCATCCAATTTAGACCGTACCCTCCTTCCCCTACCACCAACTTCTCGGAAGGACTCACGGACCCACATGTTTAACGTGCTCGTACTCCGGGTAAACACGGCGGCAATTTTTGGAATCGAACCCGGGCCTGGTAACTGGTTGGACGGCCAGGATGTGCCACCCAATTTAGACCGGAACCCAGTGGGGGAGGCATCCACAGGGAACGTACCCTCCTTCCCCTACCACCAACCTCTCGGAAAAACATACGGACCCATATGTTTAACGTGATCGTACTCCATGTCAGTGGCGGAAATCGAACCCGGGCCTACCGCGTGCAATTCCCGCGCGCTAACCACTGGGCTACTTCGCCCTCCGCGACAATCTCCATAACTTTCTTTTTATTCACCCAATTTAGACCGTACCCTCCTTCCCCTACCACCAACCTCTCGGAAGGACTCACGAACCCACATGTTTAACGTGATCGTACTCTGCGTGAACGTGGCGTAAGTTTTGGCAGTGGCGGGAATCGAACCCGGGCCTACTGAGTGCAATTCCCGCGCGCTAACCACTGGGCTGCCGCGCCCTCCGCGACAATCTAAATAACTTTCTACATATTCACCCAATTTAGACGGGAACCCAGTGGGGGAGGCATCCACAGGGGCCGTATCCTCCTTCCCCTACCACCAACCTCTCGGAAGGACTTACGGACCCACATATTTAACGTGATCGTATTCCACGTAAACACGGCGGCAGTTTTGGCAGTGGCGGGAATCGAACCCGGGCCTACCGCTAACTTCCCGCGCGCTAATTTGCAATTTAAAATGACCATATGCTTAATTCCATCATCCTCATTCCATTGTTCATTGTTCCATCATTTAAAATATCCATAAAATTAAAATATCCAAAAGTTAAAATATACATTTAAAAAATCCAGATCGTCCCATCATTTAAAATATAAATATAATAATTTATATAGAGCAAAGGCGCTCTATTCAGAACCGTGACGTCCCCTCCACCTTGACGTCCCCACCCACCACCTTCCCTGCTTCAGCGGGGGAGAAACGAAGCGGTACGCCGAGCGGAACGCCGAGAAATATAAAATCATGACGTCTTTAAAATTGCCATCCTGAAGGCAATTTTCATTATTTCTGGACCAGATTGGACTTGTAAGAATTCCAGATGTTTGACCTTTCTGAAAATGTAAATTATTAGTCGAAATTATGAGTACTTTTCACGATGCGAGAATTTAAAAACCAAAAATCGTTTTCTTGAGCAAAAAGTGACTTCTGTTTTAAAATCTTTAAAAAATATTAGAAATCGAAATTCAGATTTGAAATTGATATATTTTTACTCGAAATTCTCTGCTCTTTCCGATGGTGTGATTTGTTTTTTTCTACGATGTTTGGATCGTGGAGAAAAAAGGGCAAAACTGGCAAAAAACGGTCGAAATCGCATAAAACATTAAATAAATAAAAAAATAATTAAAATTTTAAAAATCGGTTTTCACGTGTCCCCTTCCCTCCCCCCCGGGTCTCCGATTGCCAAATTTCGTAGCTCTCCGACGCGCGGTCGCGAAACGTATAGTGTATAAGACAGACACACAGACAGACAGACAGACACACAGACATTGCCATTTATTATATAGACATTGTCAAAATATGGAATTCTTCTTCTTTGGGAACATTACACAAAACATATTTCATTTAGACAGAATGTCATTACATATTCGTGTTTAATTTTTATTCTATCTTTCCCTATCAGTATTTTTAAGAGTAAAATCGCCAGTTATAAACTACTAAAATTGAATTATTTCCTCAGGTCACCGAAACAATAAAGTGAAATGGATCTCGAAAAGGGGGGGGGGGCGATGACCGAAAGAGGGATTGTATGGAGAGCGTATTGTGAGACAATGGAGAAGTTATGGTCATTCTCCCCTCCTCAACACACTTTCAGACTACGCCAATGCATATGAACCTTTTAAATATATTCACAAAGACAAGTTTCTTCTTTCAAAAATAAAAGAAACATGAATACGACATCCCACAACAATTACAATACAGTTATTTTGATCATGTCCCAGGAATGTCGCGTTATGGTACGGCGATGTTCTATGTATGTCCCAGCAACAGCCGAATGTCCGCCTTTCGAGACGTCGCATGTGATGTTCTTTGCACATCGCATTGTTGCATCCATAGAACATCACAAAACGTCATTGCCAGGACATCGCTCTGTTACATTCACGGAAAAACTTATTTTATACATTGTCAAAATATGGAATTCTTCTTCTTTCGGAACATTACACAAAACATATTTCATTTAGACAGAATGTCATTACATATTCGTGTTTAATTTTTATTCTACCATTCCCTATCAGTATTTTTAAGAGTAAAATCGCCAGTTATAAACTACTAAAATTGAATTATTTCCTCAGGTGACCGAAACAATAAAGTGAAATGGATCTCGAAAAGGGGGGGGGGGGGGCGATGACCGAAAGAGCGATTGTATGGAGAGCTTATTGTGAGACAATGGAGGAGTTATGGTCATTCTCCCCTCCTCAACACACTTTCAGACTACGCCAATGCATATGAACCTTTTAAATATATTCAAGTTTAATCTTTCAAAAATAAAAGAAACATGCATACGACATCCCAAAACAATTACAATACAGTTTATTGATCATGTCCCAGGAATGTCGCGTTATGGTACGGCGATGTTCTATGTATGTTCCAGAGAACAGCCGAATGTCCGCCTTTCGAGACGTCGCATGTGATGTTCTTTGCACATCGCATTGTTGCATCCATAGAACATCACAAAACATCATTGCCAGGACATCGCTCTGTTACATTCACGGAAAAAATTATTTTATACATTGTCAAAATATGGAATTCTTCTTTTGGAACATTGCACAAAACATATTTCATTTATACAGAATGTCATTACATATTCGTGTTTAATTTTTATTCTATCATTCCCTATCAGTATTTTTAAGAGTAAAATCGCCAGTTATAAACTACTAAAATTGAATTATTTCCTCAGGTCACCGAAACAATAAAATGAAAGGGATCTCGAAAAGGGGGGGGGGCGATGACCGAAAGAGGGATTGTATGGAGAGCGTATTGTGAGACAATGGAGGAGTTATGGTCATTCTCCCCTCCTCAACACACTTTCAGACTACGCCAATGCATATGAACCTTTTAAATATATTCACAAAGACAAGTTTCTTCTTTCAAAAATAAAAGAAACATGAATACGACATCCCACAACAATTACAATACAGTTATTTTGATCATGTCCCAGGAATGTCGCGTTATGGTACGGCGATGTTCTATGTATGTCCCAGCAACAGCCGAATGTCCGCCTTTCGAGACGTCGCATGTGATGTTCTTTGCACATCGCATTGTTGCATCCATAGAACATCACAAAACGTCATTGCCAGAACATCGCTCTGTTACATTCACGGAAAAAATTATTTTATACATTGTCAAAATATGGAATTCTTCTTCTTTGGGAACATTACACAAAACATATTTCATTTAGACAGAATGTCATTACATATTCGTGTTTAATTTTTATTCTACCATTCCCTATCAGTATTTTTAAGAGTAAAATCGCCAGTTATAAACTACTAAAATTGAATTATTTCCTCAGGTGACCGAAACAATAAAGTGAAATGGATCTCGAAAAGGGGGGGGCGATGACCGAAAGAGCGATTGTATGGAGAGCTTATTGAGAGACAATGGAGGAGTTATTGTCATTCTCCCCTCCTCAACACACTTTCAGACTACGCCAATGCATATGAACATTTTAAATATATTCAAGTTTAATCTTTCAAAAATAAAAGAAACATGCATACGACATCCCAAAACAATTGCAATACAGTTTATTGATCATGTCCCAGGAATGTCGCGTTATGGTATGGCGATGTTCTATGTATGTCCCAGCAACAGCCGAATGTCCGCCTTTCGAGACGTCGCATGTGATGTTCTTTGCACATCGCATTGTTGCATCCATAGAACATCACAAAACGTCATTGCCAGGACATCGCTCTGTTACATTCACGGAAAAAATTATTTTATACATTGTCAAAATATGGAATTCTTCTTCTTTTGGAACATTACACAAAACATATTTCATTTAGACAGAATGTCATTACATATTCGTGTTTAATTTTTATTCTACCATTCCCTATCAGTATTTTTAAGAGTAAAATCGCCAGTTATAAACTACTAAAATTGAATTATTTCCTCAGGTGACCGAAACAATAAAGTGAAATGGATCTCGAAAAGGGGGGGGGGGGCGATGACCGAAAGAGGGATTGTATGGAGAGCGTATTGTGAGACATTGGAGGAGTTATGGTCATTCTCCCCTCCTCAACACACTTTCAGACTACGCCAATGCATATGAACCTTTTAAATATATTCACAAAGACAAGTTTCTTCTTTCAAAAATAAAAGAAACATGAATACGACATCCCACAACAATTACAATACAGTTATTTTGATCATGTCCCAGGAATGTCGCGTTATGGTACGGCGATGTTCTATGTATGTCCCAGCAACAGCCGAATGTCCGCCTTTCGAGACGTCGCATGTGATGTTCTTTGCACATCGCATTGTTGCATCCATAGAACATCACAAAACGTCATTGCCATTACATCGCTCTGTTACATTCACGGAAAAAATTATTTTATACATTGTCAAAATATGGAATTCTTCTTCTTTTGGAACATTACACAAAACATATTTCATTTAGACAGAATGTCATTACATATTCGTGTTTAATTTTTATTCTATCTTTCCCTATCAGTATTTTTAAGAGTAAAATCGCCAGTTATAAACTACTAAAATTGAATTATTTCCTCAGGTCACCGAAACAATAAAGTGAAATGGATCTCGAAAAGGGGGGGGGGGGCGATGACCGAAAGAGGGATTGTATGGAGAGCGTATTGTGAGACAATGGAGGAGTTATGGTCATTCTCCCCTCCTCAACACACTTTCAGACTACGCCAATGCATATGAACCTTTTAAATATATTCACAAAGACAAGTTTCTTCTTTCAAAAATAAAAGAAACATGAATACGACATCCCACAACAATTACAATACAGTTATTTTGATCATGTCCCAGGAATGTCGCGTTATGGTACGGCGATGTTCTATGTATGTCCCAGCAACAGCCGAATGTCCGCCTTTCGAGACGTCGCATGTGATGTTCTTTGCACATCGCATTGTTGCATCCATAGAACATCACAAAACGTCATTGCCAGGACATCGTTCTGTTACATTCACGGAAAAAATTATTTTATACATTGTCAAAATATGGAATTCTTCTTCTTTTGGAACATTACACAAAACATATTTCATTTAGACAGAATGTCATTACATATTCGTGTTTAATTTTTATTCTACCATTCCCTATCAGTATTTTTAAGAGTAAAATCGCCAGTTATAAACTACTAAAATTGAATTATTTCCTCAGGTGACCGAAACAATAAAGTGAAATGGATCTCGAAAAGGGGGGGGGGGGGGGCGATGACCGAAAGAACGATTGTATGGAGAGCTTATTGTGAGACAATGGAGGAGTTATGGTCATTCTCCCCTCCTCAACACACTTTCAGACTACGCCAATGCATATGAACCTTTTAAATATATTCAAGTTTAATCTTTCAAAAATAAAAGAAACATGCATACGACATCCCAAAACAATTACAATACAGTTTATTGATCATGTCCCAGGAATGTCGCGTTATGGTATGGCGATGTTCTATGTATGTCCCAGCAACAGCCGAATGTCCGCCTTTCGAGACGTCGCATGTGATGTTCTTTGCACATCGCATTGTTGCATCCATAGAACATCACAAAACGTCATTGCCAGGACATCGCTCTGTTACATTCACGGAAAAAATTATTTTATACTAGCCGCCTTTGGCGACCAGCCTGTTCGCTACCCTTGAAAATTCTGACCGTGGCAAACTCGTTGGCGCGACCTACCAGAAAGGTGTAAGGTAACTGCTTGGAAGGCCAGGAAGTGCCACACAATTTAGACCGGAACCCAATGGGGGAGGCATCCAAAGAGACCGTACCCTCCTTCCCCTACCACAAACCTCTCGGAAGGACTTGCAGTCCCACACGTTTAACGTGATCGTACTCCGCGTGAACACGGCTGCAGTTTTGGCAATGGCGGGAATCGAACCCGGGCCTACCGAGTGAAATTCCCGCGCGCTAACCACTGGGCTACCGTGCCATCCGCGACAATATCCATAACTTTATTTTTATTCGGCAATTTTGGGAATCGAACCCGGGCCTACCAAGTGCAAATCCCGCGCACTAACCACTGGGGTACTTCACCCTCCTCGATATTCTTCATAACTTTCTTTTTATTCACCCAATTTAGACCGGAACCAAGTGGGAGAAGCATCCACAGGGACCGTACCCTTCTTCCCCTACCACCAACCTCTCGGAAGGACTTACAGACCCACATGTTTAACGTGATCGTACTCCGCGTAAACACGGCGGCAATTTTGGGAATCGAACCCGGGCCTACCGAGTGCAATTTCCGCGCGCTAACCATTGGGCTACTTTGCCCTACGCGACAATCTTCATAACTTTCTTTTTATTCATCCAATTTAGACCGTACCCTCCTTCCCCTACCACCAACTTCTCGGAAGGACTCACGGACCCACATGTTTAACGTGCTCGTACTCCGCGTAAACACGGCGGCAATTTTTGGAATCGAACCCGGGCCTGGTAACTGGTTGGACGGCCAGGATGTGCCACCCAATTTAGACCGGAACCCAGTGGGGGAGGCATCCACAGGGAACGTACCCTCCTTCCCCTACCACCAACCTCTCGGAAAAACATACGGACCCATATGTTTAACGTGATCGTACTCCATGTCAGTGGCGGAAATCGAACCCGGGCCTACCGCGTGCAATTCCCGCGCGCTAACCACTGGGCTACTTCGCCCTCCGCGACAATCTCCATAACTTTCTTTTTATTCACCCAATTTAGACCGTACCCTCCTTCCCCTACCACCAACCTCTCGGAAGGACTCACGAACCCACATGTTTAACGTGATCGTACTCTGCGTGAACGTGGCGTAAGTTTTGGCAGTTTCGGGAATCGAACCCGGGCCTACTGAGTGCAATTCCCGCGCGCTAACCACTGGGCTGCCGCGCCCTCCGCGACAATCTCCATAACTTTCTACATATTCACCCAATTTAGACGGGAACCCAGTGGGAGAGGCATCCACAGGGGCCGTATCCTCCTTCCCCTACCACCAACCTCTCGGAAGGACTTACGGACCCACATATTTAACGTGATCGTATTCCACGTAAACACGGCGGCAGTTTTGGCAGTGGCGGGAATCGAACCCGGGCCTACCGCTAACTTCCCGCGCGCTAATTTGCAATTTAAAATGACCATTCTCGGAAAAACATACGGACCCATATGTTTAACGTGATCGTACTCCATGTCAGTGGCGGAAATCGAACCCGGGCCTACCGCGTGCAATTCCCGCGCGCTAACCACTGGGCTACTTCGCCCTCCGCGACAATCTCCATAACTTTCTTTTTATTCACCCAATTTAGACCGTACCCTCCTTCCCCTACCACCAACCTCTCGGAAGGACTCACGAACCCACATGTTTAACGTGATCGTACTCTGCGTGAACGTGGCGTAAGTTTTGGCAGTGGCGGGAATCGAACCCGGGCCTACTGAGTGCAATTCCCGCGCTCTAACCACTGGGCTGCCGCGCCCTCCGCGACAATCTCCATAACTTTCTACATATTCACCCAATTTAGACGGGAACCCAGTGGGGGAGGCATCCACAGGGGCCGTATCCTCCTTCCCCTACCACCAACCTCTCGGAAGGACTTACGGACCCACATATTTAACGTGATCGTATTCCACGTAAACACGGCGGCAGTTTTGGCAGTGGCGGGAATCGAACCCGGGCCTACCGCTAACTTCCCGCGCGCTAATTTGCAATTTAAAATGACCATATGCTTAATTCCATCATCCTCATTCCATTGTTTCATTGTTCCATCATTTAAAATATCCATAAAATTAAAATATCCAAAAGTTAAAATATACATTTAAAAAATCCAGATCGTCCCATCATTTAAAATATAAATATAATAATTTATATAGAGCAAAGGCGCTCTATTCAGAACCGTGACGTCCCCTCCACCTTGACGTCCCCACCCACCACCTTCCCTGCTTCAGCGGGGGAGAAACGAAGCGGTACGCCGAGCGGAACGCCGAGAAATATAAAATCATGACGTCTTTAAAATTGCCATCCTGAAGGCAATTTTCATTATTTCTGGACCAGATTGGACTTGTAAGAATGCCAGATGTTTGACCTTTCTGAAAATGTAAATTATTAGTCGAAATTATGAGTACTTTTCACGATGCGAGAATTTAAAAACCAAAAATCGTTTTCTTGAGCAAAAAGTGACTTTTGTTTTAAAATCTTTAAAAAATATTAGAAATCGAAATTTAGATTTGAAATTGATATATTTTTACTCGAAATTCTCTGCTCTTTCCGATGGTGTGATTTGTTTTTTTCTACGATGTTTGGATCGTGGAGAAAAAAGGGCAAAACTGGCAAAAAACGGTCGAAATCGCATAAAACATTAAATAAATAAAAAAATAATTAAAATTTTAAAAATCGGTTTTCACGTGTCCCCTTCCCTCCCCCCCGGGTGTCTCCGATTGCCAAATTTCGTAGCTCTCCGACGCGCGGTCGCGAAACGTATAGTGTATAAGACAGACACACAGACAGACAGACAGACACACAGACATTGCCATTTATTATATAGACATTGTCAAAATATGGAATTCTTCTTCTTTTGGAACATTACACAAAACATATTTCATTTAGACAGAATGTCATTACATATTCGTGTTTAATTTTTATTCTACCATTCCCTATCAGTATTTTTAAGAGTAAAATCGCCAGTTATAAACTACTAAAATTGAATTATTTCCTCAGGTGACCGAAACAATAAAGTGAAATGGATCTCGAAAAGGGGGGGGGGGCGATGACCGAAAGAGCGATTGTATGGAGAGCTTATTGTGAGACAATGGAGGAGTTATGGTCATTCTCCCCTCCTCAACACACTTTCAGACTACGCCAATGCATATGAACCTTTTAAATATATTCAAGTTTAATCTTTCAAAAATAAAAGAAACATGCATACGACATCCCAAAACAATTACAATACAGTTTATTGATCATGTCCCAGGAATGTCGCGTTATGGTACGGCGATGTTCTATGTATGTCCCAGAGAACAGCCGAATGTCCGCCTTTCGAGACGTCGCATGTGATGTTCTTTGCACATCGCATTGTTGCATCCATAGAACATCACAAAACATCATTGCCAGGACATCGCTCTGTTACATTCACGGAAAAAATTATTTTATACATTGTCAAAATATGGAATTCTTCTTTTGGAACATTACACAAAACATATTTCATTTATACAGAATGTCATTACATATTCGTGTTTAATTTTTATTCTATCATTCCCTATCAGTATTTTTAAGAGTAAAATCGCCAGTTATAAACTACTAAAATTGAATTATTTCCTCAGGTCACCGAAACAATAAAATGAAAGGGATCTCGAAAAGGGGGGGGGGGGCGATGACCGAAAGAGGGATTGTATGGAGAGCGTATTGTGAGACAATGGAGGAGTTATGGTCATTCTCCCCTCCTCAACACACTTTCAGACTACGCCAATGCATATGAACCTTTTAAATATATTCACAAAGACAAGTTTCTTCTTTCAAAAATAAAAGAAACATGAATACGACATCCCACAACAATTACAATACAGTTATTTTGATCATGTCCCAGGAATGTCGCGTTATGGTACGGCGATGTTCTATGTATGTCCCAGCAACAGCCGAATGTCCGCCTTTCGAGACGTCGCATGTGATGTTCTTTGCACATCGCATTGTTGCATCCATAGAACATCACAAAACGTCATTGCCAGGACATCGCTCTGTTACATTCACGGAAAAAATTATTTTATACATTGTCAAAATATGGAATTCTTCTTCTTTCGGAACATTACACAAAACATATTTCATTTAGACAGAATGTCATTACATATTCGTGTTTAATTTTTATTCTACCATTCCCTATCAGTATTTTTAAGAGTAAAATCGCCAGTTATAAACTACTAAAATTGAATTATTTCCTCAGGTGACCGAAACAATAAAGTGAAATGGATCTCGAAAAGGGGGGGGGGGCGATGACCGAAAGAGCGATTGTATGGAGAGCTTATTGTGAGACAATGGAGGAGTTATGGTCATTCTCCCCTCCTCAACACACTTTCAGACTACGCCAATGCATATGAACCTTTTAAATATATTCAAGTTTAATCTTTCAAAAATAAAAGAAACATGCATACGACATCCCAAAACAATTACAATACAGTTTATTGATCATGTCCCAGGAATGTCGCGTTATGGTACGGCGATGTTCTATGTATGTCCCAGAGAACAGCCGAATGTCCGCCTTTCGAGACGTCGCATGTGATGTTCTTTGCACATCGCATTGTTGCATCCATAGAACATCACAAAACATCATTGCCAGGACATCGCTCTGTTACATTCACGGAAAAAATTATTTTATACATCGTCAAAATATGGAATTCTTCTTTTGGAACATTACACAAAACATATTTCATTTATACAGAATGTCATTACATATTCGTGTTTAATTTTTATTCTATCATTCCCTATCAGTATTTTTAAGAGTAAAATCGCCAGTTATAAACTACTAAAATTGAATTATTTCCTCAGATCACCGAAACAATAAAATGAAAGGGATCTCGAAAAGGGGGGGGGGGGCGATGACCGAAAGAGGGATTGTATGGAGAGCGTATTGTGAGACAATGGAGGAGTTATGGTCATTCTCCCCTCCTCAACACACTTTCAGACTACGCCAATGCATATGAACCTTTTAAATATATTCACAAAGACAAGTTTCTTCTTTCAAAAATAAAAGAAACATGAATACGACATCCCACAACAATTACAATACAGTTATTTTGATCATGTCCCAGGAATGTCGCGTTATGGTACGGCGATGTTCTATGTATGTCCCAGCAACAGCCGAATGTCCGCCTTTCGAGACGTCGCATGTGATGTTCTTTGCACATCGCATTGTTGCATCCATAGAACATCACAAAACGTCATTGCCAGAACATCGCTCTGTTACATTCACGGAAAAAATTATTTTATACATTGTCAAAATATGGAATTCTTCTTCTTTGGGAACATTACACAAAACATATTTCATTTAGACAGAATGTCATTACATATTCGTGTTTAATTTTTATTCTACCATTCCCTATCAGTATTTTTAAGAGTAAAATCGCCAGTTATAAACTACTAAAATTGAATTATTTCCTCAGGTGACCGAAACAATAAAGTGAAATGGATCTCGAAAAGGGGGGGGGGGGCGATGACCGAAAGAGCGATTGTATGGAGAGCTTATTGTGAGACAATGGAGGAGTTATGGTCATTCTCCCCTCCTCAACACACTTTCAGACTACGCCAATGCATATGAACCTTTTAAATATATTCAAGTTTAATCTTTCAAAAATAAAAGAAACATGCATACGACATCCCAAAACAATTACAATACAGTTTATTGATCATGTCCCAGGAATGTCGCGTTATGGTACGGCGATGTTCTATGTATGTCCCAGAGAACAGCCGAATGTCCGCCTTTCGAGACGTCGCATGTGATGTTCTTTGCACATCGCATTGTTGCATCCATAGAACATCACAAAACATCATTGCCAGGACATCGCTCTGTTACATTCACGGAAAAAATTATTTTATACATTGTCAAAATATGGAATTCTTCTTTTGGAACATTACACAAAACATATTTCATTTATACAGAATGTCATTACATATTCGTGTTTAATTTTTATTCTATCATTCCCTATCAGTATTTTTAAGAGTAAAATCGCCAGTTATAAACTACTAAAATTGAATTATTTCCTCAGGTCACCGAAACAATAAAATGAAAGGGATCTCGAAAAGGGGGGGGGCGATGACCGAAAGAGGGATTGTATGGAGAGCGTATTGTGAGACAATGGAGGAGTTATGGTCATTCTCCCCTCCTCAACACACTTTCAGACTACGCCAATGCATATGAACCTTTTAAATATATTCACAAAGACAAGTTTCTTCTTTCAAAAATAAAAGAAACATGAATACGACATCCCACAACAATTACAATACAGTTATTTTGATCATGTCCCAGGAATGTCGCGTTATGGTACGGCGATGTTCTATGTATGTCCCAGCAACAGCCGAATGTCCGCCTTTCGAGACGTCGCATGTGATGTTCTTTGCACATCGCATTGTTGCATCCATAGAACATCACAAAACGTCATTGCCAGAACATCGCTCTGTTACATTCACGGAAAAAATTATTTTATACATTGTCAAAATATGGAATTCTTCTTCTTTGGGAACATTACACAAAACATATTTCATTTAGACAGAATGTCATTACATATTCGTGTTTAATTTTTATTCTACCATTCCCTATCAGTATTTTTAAGAGTAAAATCGCCAGTTATAAACTACTAAAATTGAATTATTTCCTCAGGTGACCGAAACAATAAAGTGAAATGGATCTCGAAAAGGGGGGGGGGGGGCGATGACCGAAAGAGCGATTGTATGGAGAGCTTATTGAGAGACAATGGAGGAGTTATTGTCATTCTCCCCTCCTCAACACACTTTCAGACTACGCCAATGCATATGAACATTTTAAATATATTCAAGTTTAATCTTTCAAAAATAAAAGAAACATGCATACGACATCCCAAAACAATTGCAATACAGTTTATTGATCATGTCCCAGGAATGTCGCGTTATGGTATGGCGATGTTCTATGTATGTCCCAGCAACAGCCGAATGTCCGCCTTTCGAGACGTCGCATGTGATGTTCTTTGCACATCGCATTGTTGCATCCATAGAACATCACAAAACGTCATTGCCAGGACATCGCTCTGTTACATTCACGGAAAAAATTATTTTATACATTGTCAAAATATGGAATTCTTCTTCTTTTGGAACATTACACAAAACATATTTCATTTAGACAGAATGTCATTACATATTCGTGTTTAATTTTTATTCTACCATTCCCTATCAGTATTTTTAAGAGTAAAATCGCCAGTTATAAACTACTAAAATTGAATTATTTCCTCAGGTGACCGAAACAATAAAGTGAAATGGATCTCGAAAAGGGGGGGGGGGCGATGACCGAAAGAGGGATTGTATGGAGAGCGTATTGTGAGACAATGGAAGAGTTATGGTCATTCTCCCCTCCTCAACACACTTTCAGACAACGCCAATGCATATGAACCTTTTAAATATATTCACAAAGACAAGTTTCTTCTTTCAAAAATAAAAGAAACATGAATACGACATCCCACAACAATTACAATACAGTTATTTTGATCATGTCCCAGGAATGTCGCGTTATGGTACGGCGATGTTCTATGTATGTCCCAGCAACAGCCGAATGTCCGCCTTTCGAGACGTCGCATGTGATGTTCTTTGCACATCGCATTGTTGCATCCATAGAACATCACAAAACGTCATTGCCAGAACATCGCTCTGTTACATTCACGGAAAAAATTATTTTATACATTGTCAAAATATGGAATTCTTCTTCTTTGGGAACATTACACAAAACATATTTCATTTAGACAGAATGTCATTACATATTCGTGTTTAATTTTTATTCTACCATTCCCTATCAGTATTTTTAAGAGTAAAATCGCCAGTTATAAACTACTAAAATTGAATTATTTCCTCAGGTGACCGAAACAATAAAGTGAAATGGATCTCGAAAAGGGGGGGGGGGGCGATGACCGAAAGAGCGATTGTATGGAGAGCTTATTGAGAGACAATGGAGGAGTTATTGTCATTCTCCCCTCCTCAACACACTTTCAGACTACGCCAATGCATATGAACATTTTAAATATATTCAAGTTTAATCTTTCAAAAATAAAAGAAACATGCATACGACATCCCAAAACAATTGCAATACAGTTTATTGATCATGTCCCAGGAATGTCGCGTTATGGTATGGCGATGTTCTATGTATGTCCCAGCAACAGCCGAATGTCCGCCTTTCGAGACGTCGCATGTGATGTTCTTTGCACATCGCATTGTTGCATCCATAGAACATCACAAAACGTCATTGCCAGGACATCGCTCTGTTACATTCACGGAAAAAATTATTTTATACATTGTCAAAATATGGAATTCTTCTTCTTTTGGAACATTACACAAAACATATTTCATTTAGACAGAATGTCATTACATATTCGTGTTTAATTTTTATTCTACCATTCCCTATCAGTATTTTTAAGAGTAAAATCGCCAGTTATAAACTACTAAAATTGAATTATTTCCTCAGGTGACCGAAACAATAAAGTGAAATGGATCTCGAAAAGGGGGGGGGGGGCGATGACCGAAAGAGGGATTGTATGGAGAGCGTATTGTGAGACAATGGAAGAGTTATGGTCATTCTCCCCTCCTCAACACACTTTCAGACAACGCCAATGCATATGAACCTTTTAAATATATTCACAAAGACAAGTTTCTTCTTTCAAAAATAAAAGAAACATGAATACGACATCCCACAACAATTACAATACAGTTATTTTGATCATGTCCCAGGAATGTCGCGTTATGGTACGGCGATGTTCTATGTATGTCCCAGCAACAGCCGAATGTCCGCCTTTCGAGACGTCGCATGTGATGTTCTTTGCACATCGCATTGTTGCATCCATAGAACATCACAAAACGTCATTGCCAGAACATCGCTCTGTTACATTCACGGAAAAAATTATTTTATACATTGTCAAAATATGGAATTCTTCTTCTTTGGGAACATTACACAAAACATATTTCATTTAGACAGAATGTCATTACATATTCGTGTTTAATTTTTATTCTACCATTCCCTATCAGTATTTTTAAGAGTAAAATCGCCAGTTATAAACTACTAAAATTGAATTATTTCCTCAGGTGACCGAAACAATAAAGTGAAATGGATCTCGAAAAGGGGGGGGGGGCGATGACCGAAAGAACGATTGTATGGAGAGCTTATTGTGAGACAATGGAGGAGTTATGGTCATTCTCCCCTCCTCAACACACTTTCAGACTACGCCAATGCATAAATATATTCAAGTTTAATCTTTCAAAAATAAAAGAAACATGCATACGACATCCCAAAACAATTACAATACAGTTTATTGATCATGTCCCAGGAATGTCGCGTTATGGTATGGCGATGTTCTATGTATGTCCCAGCAACAGCCGAATGTCCGCCTTTCGAGACGTCGCATGTGATGTTCTTTGCACATCGCATTGTTGCATCCATAGAACATCACAAAACGTCATTGCCAGGACATCGCTCTGTTACATTCACGGAAAAAATTATTTTATACATTGTCAAAATATGGAATTCTTCTTCTTTTGGAACATTACACAAAACATATTTCATTTAGACAGAATGTCATTACATATTCGTGTTTAATTTTTATTCTATCTTCCCCTATCAGTATTTTTAAGAGTAAAATCGCCAGTGATAAACTACTAAAATTGAATTATTTCCTCAGGTCACCGAAACAATAAAGTGAAATGGATCTCGAAAAGGGGGGGGGGGGCGATGACCGAAAGAGGGATTGTATGGAGAGCGTATTGTGAGACAATGGAGGAGTTATGGTCATTCTCCCCTCCTCAACACACTTTCAGACTACGCCAATGCATATGAACCTTTTAAATATATTCACAAAGACAAGTTTCTTCTTTCAAAAATAAAAGAAACATGAATACGACATCCCACAACAATTACAATACAGTTATTTTGATCATGTCCCAGGAATGTCGCGTTATGGTACGGCGATGTTCTATGTATGTCCCAGCAACAGCCGAATGTCCGCCTTTCGAGACGTCGCATGTGATGTTCTTTGCACATCGCATTGTTGCATCCATAGAACATCACAAAACGTCATTGCCAGGACATCGTTCTGTTACATTCACGGAAAAAATTATTTTATACATTGTCAAAATATGGAATTCTTCTTCTTTTGGAACATTACACAAAACATATTTCATTTAGACAGAATGTCATTACATATTCGTGTTTAATTTTTATTCTACCATTCCCTATCAGTATTTTTAAGAGTAAAATCGCCAGTTATAAACTACTAAAATTGAATTATTTCCTCAGGTGACCGAAACAATAAAGTGAAATGGATCTCGAAAAGGGGGGGGGGGGCGATGACCGAAAGAACGATTGTATGGAGAGCTTATTGTGAGACAATGGAGGAGTTATGGTCATTCTCCCCTCCTCAACACACTTTCAGACTACGCCAATGCATATGAACCTTTTAAATATATTCAAGTTTAATCTTTCAAAAATAAAAGAAACATGCATACGACATCCCAAAACAATTACAATACAGTTTATTGATCATGTCCCAGGAATGTCGCGTTATGGTATGGCGATGTTCTATGTATGTCCCAGCAACAGCCGAATGTCCGCCTTTCGAGACGTCGCATGTGATGTTCTTTGCACATCGCATTGTTGCATCCATAGAACATCAAAAAACGTCATTGCCAGGACATCGCTCTGTTACATTCACGGAAAAAATTATTTTATACTAGCCGCCTTTGGCGACCAGCCTGTTCGCTACCCTTGAAAATTCTGACCGTGGCAAACTCGTTGGCGCGACCTACCAGAAAGGTGTAAGGTAACTGCTTGGAAGGCCAGGAAGTGCCACACAATTTAGACCGGAACCCAATGGGGGAGGCATCCAAAGAGACCGTACCCTCCTTCCCCTACCACAAACCTCTCGGAAGGACTTGCAGTCCCACAAGTTTAACGTGATCGTACTCCGCGTGAACACGGCTGCAGTTTTGGCAATGGCGGGAATCGAACCCGGGCCTACCGAGTGAAATTCCCGCGCGCTAACCACTGGGCTACCGTGCCATCCGCGACAATCTCCATAACTTTATTTTTATTCGGCAATTTTGGGAATCGAACCCGGGCCTACCAAGTGCAAATCCCGCGCACTAACCACTGGGGTACTTCACCCTCCGCGATATTCTTCATAACTTTCTTTTTATTCACCCAATTTAGACCGGAACCAAGTGGGAGAAGCATCCACAGGGACCGTACCCTTCTTCCCCTACCACCAACCTCTCGGAAGGACTTACAGACCCACATGTTTAACGTGATCGTACTCCGCGTAAACACGGCGGCAATTTTGGGAATCGAACCCGGGCCTACCGAGTGCAATTTCCGCGCGCTAACCATTGGGCTACTTTGCCCTACGCGACAATCTTCATAACTTTCTTTTTATTCATCCAATTTAGACCGTATCCTCCTTCCCCTACCACCAACTTCTCGGAAGGACTCACGGACCCACATGTTTAACGTGCTCGTACTCCGCGTAAACACGGCGGCAATTTTTGGAATCGAACCCGGGCCTGGTAACTGGTTGGACGGCCAGGATGTGCCACCCAATTTAGACCGGAACCCAGTGGGGGAGGCATCCACAGGGAACGTACCCTCCTTCCCCTACCACCAACCTCTCGGAAAAACATTCGGACCCATATGTTTAACGTGATCGTACTCCATGTCAGTGGCGGAAATCGAACCCGGGCCTACCGCGTGCAATTCCCGCGCGCTAACCACTGGGCTACTTCGCCCTCCGCGACAATCTCCATAACTTTCTTTTTATTCACCCAATTTAGACCGTACCCTCCTTCCCCTACCACCAACCTCTCGGAAGGACTCACGAACCCACATGTTTAACGTGATCGTACTCTGCGTGAACGTGGCGTAAGTTTTGGCAGTGGCGGGAATCGAACCCGGGCCTACTGAGTGCAATTCCCGCGCGCTAACCACTGGGCTGCCGCGCCCTCCGCGACAATCTAAATAACTTTCTACATATTCACCCAATTTAGACGGGAACCCAGTGGGGGAGGCATCCACAGGGGCCGTATCCTCCTTCCCCTACCACCAACCTCTCGGAAGGACTTACGGACCCACATATTTAACGTGATCGTATTCCACGTAAACACGGCGGCAGTTTTGGCAGTGGCGGGAATCGAACCCGGGCCTACCGCTAACTTCCCGCGCGCTAATTTGCAATTTAAAATGACCATTCTCGGAAAAACATACGGACCCATATGTTTAACGTGATCGTACTCCATGTCAGTGGCGGAAATCGAACCCGGGCCTACCGCGTGCAATTCCCGCGCGCTAACCACTGGGCTACTTCGCCCTCCGCGACAATCTCCATAACTTTCTTTTTATTCACCCAATTTAGACCGTACCCTCCTTCCCCTACCACCAACCTCTCGGAAGGACTCACGAACCCACATGTTTAACGTGATCGTACTCTGCGTGAACGTGGCGTAAGTTTTGGCAGTGGCGGGAATCGAACCCGGGCCTACTGAGTGCAATTCCCGCGCGCTAACCACTGGGCTGCCGCGCCCTCCGCGACAATCTCCATAACTTTCTACATATTCACCCAATTTAGACGGGAACCCAGTGGGGGAGGCATCCACAGGGGCCGTATCCTCCTTCCCCTACCACCAACCTCTCGGAAGGACTTACGGACCCACATATTTAACGTGATCGTATTCCACGTAAACACGGCGGCAGTTTTGGCAGTGGCGGGAATCGAACCCGGGCCTACCGCTAACTTCCCGCGCGCTAATTTGCAATTTAAAATGACCATATGCTTAATTCCATCATCCTCATTCCATTGTTTCATTGTTCCATCATTTAAAATATCCATAAAATTAAAATATCCAAAAGTTAAAATATACATTTAAAAAATCCAGATCGTCCCATCATTTAAAATATAAATATAATAATTTATATAGAGCAAAGGCGCTCTATTCAGAACCGTGACGTCCCCTCCACCTTGACGTCCCCACCCACCACCTTCCCTGCTTCAGCGGGGGAGAAACGAAGCGGTACGCCGAGCGGAACGCCGAGAAATATAAAATCATGACGTCTTTAAAATTGCCATCCTGAAGGCAATTTTCATTATTTCTGGACCAGATTGGACTTGTAAGAATGCCAGATGTTTGACCTTTCTGAAAATGTAAATTATTAGTCGAAATTATGAGTACTTTTCACGATGCGAGAATTTAAAAACCAAAAATCGTTTTCTTGAGCAAAAAGTGACTTTTGTTTTAAAATCTTTAAAAAATATTAGAAATCGAAATTCAGATTTGAAATTGATATATTTTTACTCGAAATTCTCTGCTCTTTCCGATGGTGTGATTTGTTTTTTTCTACGATGTTTGGATCGTGGAGAAAAAAGGGCAAAACTGGCAAAAAACGGTCGAAATCGCATAAAACATTAAATAAATAAAAAAATAATTAAAATTTTAAAAATCGGTTTTCACGTGTCCCCTTCCCTCCCCCCCGGGTCTCCGATTGCCAAATTTCGTAGCTCTCCGACGCGCGGTCGCGAAACGTATAGTGTATAAGACAGACACACAGACAGACAGACAGACACACAGACATTGCCATTTATTATATAGACATTGTCAAAATATGGAATTCTTCTTCTTTTGGAACATTACACAAAACATATTTCATTTAGACAGAATGTCATTACATATTCGTGTTTAATTTTTATTCTACCATTCCCTATCAGTATTTTTAAGAGTAAAATCGCCAGTTATAAACTACTAAAATTGAATTATTTCCTCAGGTGACCGAAACAATAAAGTGAAATGGATCTCGAAAAGGGGGGGGGGGGGCGATGACCGAAAGAGCGATTGTATGGAGAGCTTATTGTGAGACAATGGAGGAGTTATGGTCATTCTCCCCTCCTCAACACACTTTCAGACTACGCCAATGCATATGAACCTTTTAAATATATTCAAGTTTAATCTTTCAAAAATAAAAGAAACATGCATACGACATCCCAAAACAATTACAATACAGTTTATTGATCATGTCCCAGGAATGTCGCGTTATGGTACGGCGATGTTCTATGTATGTCCCAGAGAACAGCCGAATGTCCGCCTTTCGAGACGTCGCATGTGATGTTCTTTGCACATCGCATTGTTGCATCCATAGAACATCACAAAACATCATTGCCAGGACATCGCTCTGTTACATTCACGGAAAAAATTATTTTATACATTGTCAAAATATGGAATTCTTCTTTTGGAACATTACACAAAACATATTTCATTTATACAGAATGTCATTACATATTCGTGTTTAATTTTTATTCTATCATTCCCTATCAGTATTTTTAAGAGTAAAATCGCCAGTTATAAACTACTAAAATTGAATTATTTCCTCAGGTCACCGAAACAATAAAATGAAAGGGATCTCGAAAAGGGGGGGGGGGGCGATGACCGAAAGAGGGATTGTATGGAGAGCGTATTGTGAGACAATGGAGGAGTTATGGTCATTCTCCCCTCCTCAACACACTTTCAGACTACGCCAATGCATATGAACCTTTTAAATATATTCACAAAGACAAGTTTCTTCTTTCAAAAATAAAAGAAACATGAATACGACATCCCACAACAATTACAATACAGTTATTTTGATCATGTCCCAGGAATGTCGCGTTATGGTACGGCGATGTTCTATGTATGTCCCAGCAACAGCCGAATGTCCGCCTTTCGAGACGTCGCATGTGATGTTCTTTGCACATCGCATTGTTGCATCCATAGAACATCACAAAACGTCATTGCCTGAACATCGCTCTGTTACATTCACGGAAAAAATTATTTTATACATTGTCAAAATATGGAATTCTTCTTCTTTGGGAACATTACACAAAACATATTTCATTTAGACAGAATGTCATTACATATTCGTGTTTAATTTTTATTCTACCATTCCCTATCAGTATTTTTAAGAGTAAAATCGCCAGTTATAAACTACTAAAATTGAATTATTTCCTCAGGTGACCGAAACAATAAAGTGAAATGGATCTCGAAAAGGGGGGGGGGCGATGACCGAAAGAGCGATTGTATGGAGAGCTTATTGAGAGACAATGGAGGAGTTATTGTCATTCTCCCCTCCTCAACACACTTTCAGACTACGCCAATGCATATGAACATTTTAAATATATTCAAGTTTAATCTTTCAAAAATAAAAGAAACATGCATACGACATCCCAAAATAATTGCAATACAGTTTATTGATCATGTCCCAGGAATGTCGCGTTATGGTATGGCGATGTTCTATGTATGTCCCAGCAACAGCCGAATGTCCGCCTTTCGAGACGTCGCATGTGATGTTCTTTGCACATCGCATTGTTGCATCCATAGAACATCACAAAACGTCATTGCCAGGACATCGCTCTGTTACATTCACGGAAAAAATTATTTTATACATTGTCAAAATATGGAATTCTTCTTCTTTTGGAACATTACACAAAACATATTTCATTTAGACAGAATGTCATTACATATTCGTGTTTAATTTTTATTCTACCATTCCCTATCAGTATTTTTAAGAGTAAAATCGCCAGTTATAAACTACTAAAATTGAATTATTTCCTCAGGTGACCGAAACAATAAAGTGAAATGGATCTCGAAAAGGGGGGGGGGGCGATGACCGAAAGAGGGATTGTATGGAGAGCGTATTGTGAGACAATGGAGGAGTTATGGTCATTCTCCCCTCCTCAACACACTTTCAGACTACGCCAATGCATATGAACCTTTTAAATATATTCACAAAGACAAGTTTCTTCTTTCAAAAATAAAAGAAACATGAATACGACATCCCACAACAATTACAATACAGTTATTTTGATCATGTCCCAGGAATGTCGCGTTATGGTACGGCGATGTTCTATGTATGTCCCAGCAACAGCCGAATGTCCGCCTTTCGAGACGTCGCATGTGATGTTCTTTGCACATCGCATTGTTGCATCCATAGAACATCACCAAACGTCATTGCCAGAACATCGCTCTGTTACATTCACGGAAAAAATTATTTTATACATTGTCAAAATATGGAATTCTTCTTCTTTGGGAACATTACACAAAACATATTTCATTTAGACAGAATGTCATTACATATTCGTGTTTAATTTTTATTCTACCATTCCATATCAGTATTTTTAAGAGTAAAATCGCCAGTTATAAACTACTAAAATTGAATTATTTCCTCAGGTGACCGAAACAATAAAGTGAAATGGATCTCGAAAAGGGGGGGGGGGGCGATGACCGAAAGAGCGATTGTATGGAGAGCTTATTGAGAGACAATGGAGGAGTTATTGTCATTCTCCCCTCCTCAACACACTTTCAGACTACGCCAATGCATATGAACATTTTAAATATATTCAAGTTTAATCTTTCAAAAATAAAAGAAACATGCATACGACATCCCAAAACAATTGCAATACAGTTTATTGATCATGTCCCAGGAATGTCGCGTTATGGTATGGCGATGTTCTATGTATGTCCCAGCAACAGCCGAATGTCCGCCTTTCGAGACGTCGCATGTGATGTTCTTTGCACATCGCATTGTTGCATCCATAGAACATCACAAAACGTCATTGCCAGGACATCGCTCTGTTACATTCACGGAAAAAATTATTTTATACATTGTCAAAATATGGAATTCTTCTTCTTTTGGAACATTACACAAAACATATTTCATTTAGACAGAATGTCATTACATATTCGTGTTTAATTTTATTCTACCATTCCCTATCAGTATTTTTAAGAGTAAAATCGCCAGTTATAAACTACTAAAATTGAATTATTTCCTCAGGTGACCGAAACAATAAAGTGAAATGGATCTCGAAAAGGGGGGAGGGCGATGACCGAAAGAGCGATTGTATGGAGAGCTTATTGTGAGACAATGGAGGAGTTATGGTCATTCTCCCCTCCTCAACACACTTTCAGACTACGCCAATGCATATGAACCTTTTAAATATATTCAAGTTTAATCTTTCAAAAATAAAAGAAACATGCATACGACATCCCAAAACAATTACAATACAGTTTATTGATCATGTCCCAGGAATGTCGCGTTATGGTATGGCGATGTTCTATGTATGTCCCAGCAACAGCCGAATGTCCGCCTTTCGAGACGTCGCATGTGATGTTCTTTGCACATCGCATTGTTGCATCCATAGAACATCACAAAACGTCATTGCCAGGACATCGCTCTGTTACATTCACGGAAAAAATTATTTTATACATTGTCAAAATATGGAATTCTTCTTCTTTTGGAACATTACACAAAACATATTTCATTTAGACAGAATGTCATTACATATTCGTGTTTAATTTTTATTCTACCATTCCCTATCAGTATTTTTAAGAGTAAAATCGCCAGTTATAAACTACTAAAATTGAATTATTTCCTTAGGTGACCGAAACAATAAAGTGAAATGGATCTCGAAAAGGGGGGGGGGGGCGATGACCGAAAGAGCGATTGTATGGAGAGCTTATTGTGAGACAATGGAGGAGTTATGGTCATTCTCCCCTCCTCAACACACTTTCAGACTACGCCAATGCATATGAACCTTTTAAATATATTCAAGTTTAATCTTTCAAAATTAAAAGAAACATGCATACGACATCCCAAAACAATTGCAATACAGTTTATTGATCATGTCCCAGGAATGTCGCGTTATGGTATGGCGATGTTCTATGTATGTCCCAGCAACAGCCGAATGTCCGCCTTTCGAGACGTCGCATGTGATGTTCTTTGCACATCGCATTGTTGCATCCATAGAACATCACAAAACGTCATTGCCAGGACATCGCTCTGTTACATTCACGGAAAAAATTATTTTATACATTGTCAAAATATGGAATTCTTCTTCTTTGGGAACATTACACAAAACATATTTCATTTAGACAGAATGTCATTACATATTCGTGTTTAATTTTTATTCTACCATTCCCTATCAGTATTTTTAAGAGTAAAATCGCCAGTTATAAACTACTAAAATTGAATTATTTCCTCAGGTGACCGAAACAATAAAGTGAAATGGATCTCGAAAAGGGGGGGGGGGGGGGTGCGATGACCGAAAGAGCGATTTTATGGAGAGCTTATTGTGAGACAATGGAGGAGTTATGGTCATTCTCCCCTCCTCAACACACTTTCACTGCAGAAACACATATGCGTCCGCGCGTATACTCAAGTGCCTGCGTGCATACGCACTGATATTAGTTCAAAAGCGTTCTATTCCAGTTTAAGAATGTTGTAAAGATCCTTTCTGTCGAAAAATCAAATTCGAATCCTGAATCCCATCATATGCTTTTCTTATAGATTATACAATGTAGGTAGGGAAAGTAATAAGCATATAAAATTCATTGAAGCCTCTTGATTATTTCCAGAGATATCACGCTCCCTGGGGTGAAACTAAAATTTCAATGTAACGCTTGTGATAACCTGTAAAAAATAAATATAAAAACTTTTAAGAGTAAAATATTTTATTCATACCGCACTATTAGCAGTATCGCGTGTTCGAAATTTTCTCTTATATATATATATATATATATATATATATATATATAAATTATATATATATATATATTATATAATATAATAAAAATGAAAAATAATAAAATAAGTTAAAAAAAATTGGAAAAATCAAAAAATCGGTAAATAAGATACATTATTATTAATGTTTTGAATTTTATTTTCGCTAAAAAATTGTAACTTTAGCCAGTTTGAAACTACGATTAGAGCGCCCTTATAATGATGTATAGGGGCATTCTCGTTTATCCATTTCTTCTAGTAATCATTTGTTTAGTAAGAATTTTCATCTTTGCTTCATGTTCATATTCTGAATTGCTTATAAGGGTAATTGCCCTGTCTCCTGCTCTAACTCATTGGACGGGTTTAGGAGTGTTGCTGTGAACGTTCGTACTGCCTCCCTGGTTGTATTTCGACATGTTCGTTCCGGTGCTTCCTGATAATTTATACTGTTGAGGTCGATCCCGTATACACGTGGTGAAAGAAGAAGTGTTCATGCCACATGGTAATAGAATTTTTTTAATGTTTCTTATCTTCATTTTTTCATCTTTTGATGTCTGTAGTCTGAGTTTGAACATTTATAATAATGTATTATTGCTCAATCTGAAACAGGCATTTGTTTGGGTTAATTAGAATTAAATACTTAGACCTGAAGATGAATTTAATTCTGATTAATCATCGAATTTGGGCCAGTGCTGTTCTTTTCTCTTATCGGAATTTAATTAGTACTTACATTTTTTATTATTACATTTTTCTAATATACACTGACGGAAAATAAAATCCCAACATCAAGAAGAAATTAGTTTAGAAGAATGAAATTTAAGCAAAGCAATTGTGCAGGTAACATATTTATTTGATTAAGGTTTCAAGGTCACAGGTTAAAGTATGCGCGTGAAGAGCCATTTCAAGTGTGAAATGGTGGTACATTAATAACCGCTGTAGTCGCCACGATTTTAAATGCAAGCATGCAAACGTGCATGCATTGTGTCGTACAGGCGCCTTATGTCATTTTGTGGGATGGAGTATATATAAAATGAAAAAGCAAACACGACAAAAATGAGAAAAGGCAATAATAATTAGCTCAAGATTAAAGATCAAGACATGGAGAACAATCAGTTAAATTTACATAAAAAATGGCGGTTAGTTCGAAATTGCATTCTCAGCCGTACACTTCGAATTAAAACCGATAGAATAGCCAGTTTCTGACAATGGCGATAGTGTTTCACTATGGACACCATTGGAACTGTCTACTGGTTCTATAGAAGCGAAGGGAGATTTTTTCCGGGCCATTTAGCAAAATATGTCGGTTCTATTTTACGAGAATTCAACGAATTTTAATAGATTAAAATGTTCTACTGGACAAAGCTGTGTACCAAATTTTAGATCTTAAGAACGTAGGAAAGTATGTTAGAAATGCTATCAAGAAGGTTGAAATAGACTACCATCGGCCATGACGAATTCAATAAAAGATTTTAAAAATAGTTTCACTTCATTTTTAATTAAAATTCACTTGATAATGGTCGCATTTAATTTTCACATTTTAGAGCAAAAGCGTGCAATATTTCGAGAAAGACGAATGTTAGCGCCGTATAAATTATGTCATTTGTTTTTAAATAAAAGTTACACAAAAAATGATTGATTTTTAGCGTAACTATTTTTATAATGTTTCTTCAAGTTTTTAAAAATAATGCTCTGAAAGTTGGTGGTTTCTGCAATCAATAGGCCTCTTACGTTTACTAATTGAAACGATTACATTAAATTGTAATAATTGAAACAGTCATAATAAATTGTAATGATTGATATAATAATCGTAAACACAAATCGTAATTACAGTTAAATCGAAAATCGTAATAAATCGTATATATAAAAATCGTAATAAATCGTATATATAATAATCGTAATAAATCGTAGATATAATAATCGTAATAAATCGTAATTATTTATATAATAATCATAATAAATCGTAATATTTGAAGTAATCGTAAGAATTACATCAATTTTTTACTTTCCCTGCAATACATATAAAAAAATCTGATGTGGGCAACACATGACTTTCCTTATATAATGTAATGAATTTACTACTTTTACAGTAAAAAAAATAGGTTTCCCTTATAGTAGATACTAGTATTCTTTCCAAGATATTGAATTTTCGACAATTAGTCGTCATTTTCATTGATATAGCGTCATTTTTATCCCTTTAGCGAGATTTTCGTTAATTTGGCAATATTTCAAAAAATCGCCAAGTTGGCGACATTCCGCCAAATTTGTCGAAAAATCTCTCCAAGCGTTATGGACGAGGAAATAAGTTATTCTTACAGCAGATAAATGACTATTGGCGTTCAAATACAAAAGTATTACTTAAAGTATCTTTTTTCATGAATGGAACGAGCTAGATCCACGAGAATGATGTCACCCAAATTATCGCATGGTATTACATATGAAAAGTGAACATGTTTCTCAATAGGATATATATATTTTTTAATTTTATATGAATTTTTGATAATTTTTGTGGAAAATGTACATTACCTCAAAAACGGTTCATGTTAGCATTCTAAAATTTATGTCAATCGTTTTCTAATTAAAAATTACATAAGAAATGTCTATTTGCGTAACTTTATTAGCGGTTTTGATTTTTTAACGATTTTTTCAAAACTTCACTCGAAAATTTAGGCGGGTTCTGAACATTCGATTGCGTATAAAAACAATAGGCTTCCAGTGTTTACAGATTGTGATTTTTGTACCAAATTTTGTTCGAATCGGTCCATTCGTTCGTCAGTTATCGTCTCCACAGACTCACTGATACACACACACACATACTTTCGCACACACACACACTCAGACATCACTTCAAAAATGCTTGATTCGTGATCAGGGATGCTTGAAACGTGCTCTCCCGTCGAAAACTCGAATTCGAATTTTCGACCCCGTCACAATACTTTCCTTATACATTATATATATAAGGAAAGTAATAAAAAGGAAAAGTATTGCGACGGGGCTAAAAATCCGACTCTTAGATTTTGATGGATCTAAACGTTTCGAGCATCCCTGAATACGCGTAAACCATTTTCCTAGCAATGTCCGTGTGTGTGTCTATGGGCACGGTAACTCTTGATCAAATTGAACACATCAGGATGGAATTTGATACGATTACTGCCATCGACAAACGAAGTTCTATTGATTTTCGGGTGCAGAGGGAGGCATTCAAACACTTGTTTAAAACAAATGACATCATTTATAAAATGCTATTACGCGCCGTTCTCGAGATATTGATTTTTTATTTAACATGAAAGAAATCGTAAAAAAATCTGGTGTGGGCCGCACATGACTTTCCTTATATAATGTAATGGATTTACTAGTTTTACAGTCAAAAATAATGTATAAGATCCACGTCGCTGTATTTTTATCATTAGTACATTTGGCGATTTTTCGGATGACAACATGTAAAACTATTTCAAAATACTCAATTAACTTATATTTTGCGCAACTCTAAATAAACAATTATCAATATTGATAGCATCCTCAATAAGCGATATAGTCCATATATTAAAATACTTTAATAATTACTTCATCAATTAGGCGTCATTTTCATTAATTTAACATGTCATTTTGTCAATTTTGACGATATTTTTGTCAATCTGGGGCGAAATATCGCCAAGTTGGCAATACTTTGTATAAATTATTCGCTAAGTTTGAAAAATACATCACCAAGTGTTACAGACAAACGGAGAGAAGAGTGTTTCTTATATACTAGTATGCCCGTCATATGTCGAAAATTAGAATTTGTGAGACATTACTTCCCATTTGGCGTCATTTTTATCAATTTAGCAACATTTTTGTCATTTTAGCAACATTTAAAATAGTCGCCAAGTTGGCGACGTCCCGCTAAATGTCTCGCCAAGAGCTACGAACGGAGAAATGTGTTATTCTTATAGTCTACGCTTATGTCCTTTCCAAGATATTGAACTTTCATCATTTAGTCGTCATTTTCATTGATTTAGCGTCATTTTTATCAATTTGACGACACTGTCGTTAATTTGGCAACATTTAAAAAAATTGCAAAGTTGGCGACATTTCGCCAAAATCTCGCCAAGCGTTATGGGCGGAGAAATAAGTTATTCTTGTAGCAGATAAATGACTCTTGGCGTCCAAATACAAAAGTATTACCTAAAGTATCTTTCATGAATGGAACTAGCTAGAACCACGAGAATGATGTCACCAAATTTATCGCATGATATTACTTATGAAAAGTGAACATATTTCACAATAGGTAATTTTTTTTTTTATTTTATATGATTTTTTTATAATTTTTTAAAAATGTGCAATATCTCGAGGACAGTTCATGCCAGCGTACTAAAATTTCAAAATTTCACTCGAAAATTTAGGGGGTTCTGAACATTCGATTGCGTATAAAAACAATAGGCTTCCAGTATTCATGGATTATAATTTTTGTACTAAATTTCGTTCAAATCTTACTATTTGTTCTTCAGTTATCGTCTCCACAGACTCACTAACACACGCACATACCCACAGACAGACATCATCTCAAAAACGTCTAATTCGTGTTCAGGGATGCTACAAACGTGCTCTTCCATCGAAAACTCGAATTCGAATTTTCGACCCCTTCACAATACTTTCCTTATACATTATATGTATATAAGCAAAGTAAAAATTAATATTCCCACTGGAAAAGTCCTGTGTTGGACACATCAGATGTTTTAAAGAGATAATTTTCCGACATATAGATACACACACATAAACACAATTGAAAAAGGGTTTATTTGTATTTAAGGATACTCAAAACGCAACAATCTATACAATTCTGTAGGTCGGACTTTTGACCATACAATAATTTCCTTCCCATGATATATACAACGTATTGTAGGGAAAATAAAACACTCGAAGATATATCATTTTCTGTATCGCGTATTAGCAGTATCACTAGCCACGTAGATCCGGTTCTGAAATCTGTAGGCCCCTAAACCTAAAATCCACCTAATTAATTACCGTTTTGCACGTCTGTAAGAAGAAAAAAATAGAAGGGAAAAAAAAACAGAGTGAATCACCCGATAGACCTCACCTGGAATCTGAACTGCTGTTATTTATTCCACACAGTCCTCGTTACGGTATTTAATCACTGCGGCCATTTTAAAGAGCGGAGAAAGTGAAATTGTTGCGTTGCCATTCTAGGATTTAGAGACAATAAAAAAATAATAAAAAATAAAAAAACAAATTAGGGATATTTTTCCCCCTTTCTTAAAATTTGAAAAATAATTTTCTAAAGTAATTAGTGTTTTAAATAAAATCAGAAATAATATCATAAATAATTTTCTAAAGTAATTAGTGTTTTAAATAAAATCAGAAATAATATCATAAATAATTTTCTGATATTTTAAGCTAAAATATTTATTTTTAAAATACATAAATAAATAGAAACGTACATTTTTAGAGACGTTTATTTATCTGTTTTAATGTCAAAGGACTTATGGTCAGGACAACATACTTATCGGTCTGTTGTCCTGAAGAAATCTTTTTGGAATACGTTTCCATTGCAGATAACAACATACAACGGCCTACCTGTTTTGCATGCGCTTATTATGCGTTCTTCAGCATGAAATAGTCGATCTCTGCAATAGAAGTTAAAAAAAAACTTGCTACATACCGCAATTTTGCGAACTTTTAAGGTAATTGATAAATTCATTCTTACATATAGAGAAATATAAGAGGGAAATTAAGAAGATAGTTTTTCATTTTACAGCTACAAATTTCCATGCGTATGTTTGAGGACTGTTGAAATATTGAAGAGTAAATATGTAATTCAGTGCGTACCAGACCCGTAATTACGCAAGTAGAGAAAAAACGGAGAGTTCTGTAGGCGGCGTTGTGGCAGGAGACGTGGCCTGAAAGAATTGAATGATGATGTCACAGAAAAGGGTAGAGTTAAAATGACGTCACGGGTGGACTTCAGTGACATTTCGAATGGATGTTTACTGAATGCATGTACGTCTGTTAACAAAATATAATTTTTCTTTACACGTTGTCCTCACCACCATCACCATCAGCCGATGTGCATTTATCCATTTTATGGCTAGATTTTGACTTTTTGGAGAACGTTTAGCACCTAAAAATGCCTAAATCTAGACGTAAAATGGCTACATTTGTAACTACTTATTTTGGCTACATTTGTAATTTCTTACAATGAATATCCATGAAATCTAACCATATTTTGTTATGATTCTACACATAAACTTCATCTAAGTGTTGGCAACACTGATTCATCATCAAATTCTAGAGGGGAAAGGGAAGTTTGCTAAAAATGTCTACCTTCGGTTCTGGAGAGGTCACTTCCAGTTTAAATGAAAAATTTGTACGACTGTACGAAATAAAGTTTGCAAAAGAATGTAAACATATCTTATATTTTCTTCGAAAATGAAGTGTAAACATTGCTTGCCATCATAGGGAGGCTCCTTCATCATTTTCTTAGTTTTATATTGTCACTTCAGCCGACGCGATGGTTGAACGGTCAAAAGCAAGCGTTTCCTGGTGCTCGCTCGGCTGCCGGGTTGAGAGTTCGAGTCCCACCTACCGACATGGTTGTTCTGTTGTTGGGCGCAGTGTGTTCCGCCCCCACTATTACCCCGAGGCAACGTCATGTGACGTCTAAATGGTTCACGATACTGGCCAATGCATAGGTGAATGATAGTGTATCAAGTCCCTGGCCATCGTTTATATATATATACATACATATATATATATATATATATATATATATATATATATATATATATATATGTGCAATTTAATTGTTAATATTGTTAAAACATTACAATTTAATTGTTATATTTCATCACAATTATACGTTCAATTGTTGTAAACCTCTCTATACTGGAAGCGTAACGCGATATTTTATCACTGTGTTACGAACAAACGGCAAAACATACAGTTATGAAATTTTGCAGTTTGTTCGTAATGCAGTAAGCAATTGTTCATAAAAGCAGGCGGTACAACATAGATTGCTATGCAGGCTCAGCGAGCGCCAGGAAGCAGGAGACGAAGCCTCCCAATTCACGAAATGTGTTTCGGGGTTGGCGAGCGTAACCAGCTGGGAGCTGAAGCTTGATGAAATTGTTCGCAAAATGGATTAAAGTGAGCGTCAGCTAATAAGGGGGCGAAGCCTCAACGGGTACGTCACGCCTGAGGCGAGCTCCGATTAATGAGCGGCAGGAATGAAGGGTGGAATCTTTGAGTTTTACGAGCCTCAGCGAGTACAGGACATGTAGGCTGTCGTGTGCTTCGGCCGGCTTGAAAGAGCTAGAAGAGTGAGCTTCAGGGCTAGAGAATGTCAGTTAACAAGGGACGGTCCCCAACAGGCGTGTTTCTTATATATATTTATAAATGGTACTCTATTTCCGACAAAAGCAGTCAATTTTTTTTTTATCTGATAAATTCGGAGGTATACTCGTTCATCGCATTTTTCGTAACGCTTCGATTCTGGATAGCTTTGGGTCCGTGTTTTGACAAGAACTCAAAGTTTATGTCAAATAATAAACGGCAGAACCGTTTCTTCTTATTGGTGGCAAAAATGTTTCCATATTATTACTATTATTATTATTATTTTAAACTTTGTCTTGAAACATCTATTTCTCAAGATCAGCTATATATGGAACTCAAATGATGACTAATTTGTATTAAGCATCAAATTCTGGAGGTGGTTACTAAAACTTTCCGCGTCTGGTTCTTTTTCCATTTCTGGTTTAAAAATTCATTCATTTTATTATTTCTCAAGATTGACTATAAATACGAGTAGAACTTAGATGGTAACTGATATTGATTCACCATCAAGTTTTGGAGGAGGTAGTACACCCCTACCATCAATGATTTGCTGAGAATTTTCCCTTCAATGATTTGCTGAGAATTTTCCCTACAATGATTTGCTGAGAATTTCCCCTTCCGGTTCACAAAACTTTCGTGAAACGTATACTTCTAAGGATTGGTTAAAAATAGAGATTAGATTGTGACAGATATGAACTTAGCATTAAACTCTGGAGGCGGATAAGGAACTCACTAAGGAGTTTCACTTCCGGTTCAGTCGATATCAATTCCAATTCAAAAATTTACATTTTCCTTGAAACATCTTGTTTTTCGGAATCTGCTATAGATATAGCTTAGATGGTGACTGATTTAGATTCAGTATCCAATTCTGGTGTTGATAGTAGGGGTTTACTAGAGATTTCCACTTTCTGTTCTCTTTCCACTACCGGTCCAAACGAATTTCTTGAAAAATCTATTTCTGAAGATTGACTGTATGAAGCAGCCATAAACAGAGGTGATCTTGCCATACTATGATTTTTATTTACTAAAATGTTTTCATTGAAACGTCTATTTCTCAAGATCTGCTATAGATTGTATATTATATGATTACTGATATGAATTCGGCATTACAATAAAGAGGAGGGCAGAGGGTGCATTAAAGATTTCTACATCTGGATTTTTCTTCCCGACCGTCCAAACAGTTACCTTACACCTTTCTGGTAGGTCGGACGGTCTGGGTTTCAACAAATCAACAACAACAACATCCGGATTTTTGTCCACTTCCAGGTCAAAAAACGTCATCAACATTATTCTCTGTAACATTCTCTGAAACATCATTCTCTGCTATAAAATAGAGATGATTATTGATTTAGATTTAACATCAAATTCCGGGAGAGGTCGTTGAGGATTCTGAGGATTTCACTGAGGATTTTGACTTCCGTTTTTTGTTCATTTTTACTTTTTCTGCAACACATGGTAATGTATAAGGAAAATATCAGAATCGTGCCGAAAATGGCAACTCGAGTTTTTGGCGGATCTACACGGTTTGGGACCTCTAGAACACGAAAAAAACTATTTTTAGCGTGACGTCTGTGTCTGTTTGTGCAGATTTTGTATCCACTCTAACTAATTGAACGAATTTCATACAATTTGATAGGTAAGTCGCCTTATGAGCGACCCTGGTGCTGATTAGATTTTGGTACGATTCGGGATAAAAGAACCTGCCTGTTTTTGCGAAATGGCCCGCAAAAATTACCTGTATCCACTCTGCTGAAAACTAAAAGACCAAATTTCCCAAAATTTGGTAGATAAATCACGTGTAGGTTAACCATTTTTGCGAAATAGTCCTCAAAAATTGCCTGCATCCGCTTTGCTGAAAACTAAATTACCAAATTTCCCAAAATTTGGTAGATAAATCACGTGTAGGTTAACCTTTTTGGGGGAAATGGCCCTCAAAAATTGCCTGTATCCACTCTGCTGAAAACTAATAGACCAAATTTCCCAAAATTTGGTAGATAAATCACGTGTAGGTTAATCTTGTGGTGATTAGATTTTGGTACGATTCGGAAGAAAATAACCTGCTTTTTTTTTAGACATAGCCCGCAAAAATCCTTAAACCTAAAATAAAAGACTACGTATACTCAAATATATCAATTAAATGCTTATTTTATACGTAATTTTTCACACCACAAAGAATAAGACCAACCAACCCCATTACTCTAGAGCTAGCCGTTCTTGAGATATTTTAGTTTTTTGCATTTGCGCTATGCCACCTTTGAAAATATACCCAGTTACTAAATGAAAACGAAAATTGAAATAAAAGTGCAAATTCAGTGTTTAAACTCAATTCAATGAATTATTGAAGAAACAAAGGGAGCGCGAATATGAGTCTGAAGGGAATGTCATGTGCTGGCCACATCAGATTTTTCTTGAAATATGTATTTCTCAGGAATGACTAGAGATTAAAGTATAACTGATATTGATTCAACATTAAACTCTGGAGGAGGTTGGATGGTTCACTTAGTGTTTCTTACACTTCCCGTACAAAATGTTTCCTTGAAACATCTATTTAGGAGTATTGATTATAGATACAACTTAGGTGATGACTGATATAGATTCAAAGGAGAAATTTCAAAGGGGTTTGGGAGCTCACTAAGGATTTTCACTCACAGTTCTAGAGATGTCACTTCCCGATTGAAGAATTTACTTTTACTTTGACACATCTATTTCTCAAGATCGACTGTAGCTAGAGCTTAGATGATGGGTGATGTGGATTCAGCATCAAATTGGGGAAGAGATAGGGAGGTTTACTAAGGATTCATTGCAGTTTCATCCCACTTCCGGTTCGAAAATGTTCTTTGAAATATATATATTTCTCAGGATTGGCTATAGATATAGAACTTACATGATGACTGATATCCTATTTCAAAGGGAATATGAAGAGCTCACTAAAGATTTCCACTTCCGGTTCTATAAATGTCACTTCAGATTCAAAAATGTACATTTTACTTGAAACATCTATTTCTTATTATCTGCTATAGATAGAACGTAAATGATAACTGATATGAATTCAGCATTGAATTCCAGGGGAAGTACGGAGAAGGTTCACTCAGGATTTTCATTTCACGTTCTGAAGGTGACACTTCCGGTTTTTTTTTTTTTTTTTTCGAAAATTCATATAACTATACGAAATAAGTATGAAAAAGGGATTAATATCGTCAAAGTATCGTATAATTTACCACCATATGATGGTTTCTTCAAAAATTTCTTATTTAGGCTGTATTTGCGATGTTTTACTGTTTGTGCCAGAGTTTAAACATCATTAGGTTCATAGTAAATCCGACGTTGCCAACAGGGTTTCAAACATATGCCTTAGAGATTAAGTCATGGAGGTAAAAGTAAGAAGATAAAACTTCATATTAAGAAAACGCCACTATCGTTTGAGACAATCATTTAGGTGGCGCTGGGATAAGTCAAGTAACTCTGTATTGTATGCATTTCTATGACGAAAGGTCTAAAATATTTATTTAAATTATCCATTTTGTAAACATAAATTATTATAGCAATGCAAGATAGAACTGAAATGAAAAAATACTGGTTAATTATACTCGTAATAGGGGAACGATTAATTTAAAAATAATTATAAACGCATGTTCTAAATATGCCTTTTTGTTGTGTCAACTAACAATAACAGCTACTTTACTAACACTAGCGACATCTAGATATAATTCTCAAAGCATTGTGGCATCTTCAAATGTTTCATCCATAGGAGTTTTATCTCCTTCTTTCTAACTCCATGGTTTTATCCATAGGAGTTTTATCTCCGTCTTTCTAACTCCATGGTTTTATCCATAGGAGTTTTATATCCGTCTTTCTAACTCCATGGTTTTATCCATAGGAGTTTTATCTCTTTCTTTCTAACTCCATGGTTTTATCCATAGGAGTTTTATCTCCTTCTTTCTAACTCCATGGTTTTATCCATAGGAGGTTTATCTCCTTCTTTCTAACTCCATGGATTAATTTTTCAAATCATTTCCCGCGTTTTCCAGATTCGTCCTCGTGTTCTTTTAAATAAACCGAAGAGCAGAGAAGAGTTGAAAGTCGAATGATCGTGGGAAATGGGACTGCGCAGAAAAGGTCTTTTGTGCTAAAAGTATATTTTCTTTAATTATCTACGCACGCACGTCTAGCCGCTTCCAAGTGTTATCGAGACGCAAGGACGAATTCGAGCATCAGGAATACGAGAGGCCGTGGGATGGGGATTTTTAAGACAGTTTTCCCTAATTTGAACACATAATGTTGATTCACATTACAAAATATTCTATCTCATTCTAAATCGCAAGCTGACGGGGATTATGAAAGAAATCACGCTTAGATTTTATTACAAGACCGAATTACCCGACGTTGCCCGGGCTCTAAATAAATAAGAACCCGCTGCTTAAATAATGCATTTGGAGACAATTTAAAATGGTTTCTATCTGAAAATTGCTCGAATCCAATCTCACGCTCCATGGAGGTAAAAGTAAGGAGTTGAAACTTCATATTAAAAGAACGCCAATATCGTTGAGACAATCATTCAGGTGGCACTGGGATAATATAAGTATGACTTTCTATGGCGAAAATCCTAAAATATTTATTTAAACTGTCCATTTTGTAAAAATAAATTATTAGCGCAATGCAAAAGTAGAAATGAAAAAATGCAGAATATTCCTAAGTATTCAAAATAATTTTACCTTTCAATTTATTTGTATCGCTCTATATTATGTACTCTACCCTACAACTATGAAAAAATACTAGTTAATTATACTCATCATTAGGGAACTCTTAATTTAAAACTAATCAAAAATACATGTACTAAATACTACGCCTTTCTATTGTGTCAACTAATAGTAGCAGCTACTTTATCAACACTACTGACACCTAGATATAATTCTCAAAGCATTAAGGCATTTTCAAACATTTCATCCATAGGAGTTTTATCTCCTTCTTTTTAACTCCATGGCGCACACTTTTCGTAAAAACTTTTCGTAAATATGGTGTGGGTAGCACATGACTGGCCCTGCAGACTTGAATTTTCTCTTTATTTCTTTAATAATTATTAAATTGAATTTTGTTACACAAAAAACAAACAAAAAAAAAAAACACGTATGCTTAATTGAAATTACACTGAATTTGCACATTTAATTTAATTTTCGTTTTTATTTGTTACTTGCACAACAATTTTTTATTTGTTAACTGCAATTTAAGGTATCTCGTGGATGGCTAATGCTAAAGTAATGGGGTTGGTCTTATTCATTTTATCATCAAAAATTACGTACAAAACAATCATTTAATTGATATATTTGAGGATACGTAGTTTTTTATTTTATATTTTGGCGATTTTTGCGAACCCTTTCGCAAAAAAAGCAGGGTTTTTTTTTTTTTCAGAATAGTACCAAAATCATATTCACGCAGACTCATATTCACATTCTCTTTATTTCTTCAATAATTCATTAAATTCAGTTTAATTGCACAAAATAACACCCATAATTGTTTTAAAGTACTCTGAATTTGCACTTTTATTTCAATTTTCGTTTCCATTTGATAACTGGACTTAATTTCAAAGGTGGCGTAGGGAAAATGGGGAAAACTAAAATATCTCGAGAACAGCTAGTTTTCGATTAAAGGAGTTGGTCTTATTCTTTTCATCGTCAAAAATTACGTATAAAACAAGCATTTAATTAATACATTTGAGTATACGTTATATTTTATTTTAGATTTTAGTGATTTTTGCGGACCACGTTGCAAAAAGAAAAGCAAGTTATATTTCCCCAATCATACCAAAATCTAATCAGCACTAAGATAACCTACAAATAACTTATTTACCAAATTTTGGCTAATTCGATCTGTTTGTTTTTTAGCTAGAGTGGGTGGATACATGTGATTTTTGCGGACTATTTCGAAAAAAAAGGAAGGTTCTGTTCAAAATCTAATCAGCACGAGGGTCACCCACAAATAATGTACGAAATTTTATGAAATTTGGTCAGTAAATTTTTCAGTTAGAGCATACATTACACAGACAGACTCACACACACACACACGCCAACGGCTCCTACCGTGCTGAAAACACCGGTTCTCGTTAGATCACCGAAGTCAAGCAGCATCGGGCGCGGTTAGTACTTGGGTGGGTGACCACCTGAGAACACCGCGTGCTGTTGGCACATCTCGGGTGCGGTGTCCCCGTGGTTTGCGCGCTAGATTTGCACGCTGCCACAACTGCCACCGTGTTCATGCGGAATACGATCACGTTAAACATGTGGGTCCGTAAGTCGTTCCGAGAGGTTGGTGGTAGGGGAAGGAGGGTACGGTCCCTGTGTATGCCTCCCCCACTGGGTTCCGGTCTAAATTGGGTGGCACTTCCCGGCCGTCCAAACTGTTACCTTACACCTTTCTGTGTCTCAACAACAACAACAACAACACACACACACACACACATGCACACAGCACACACACACACATATACATGTACACGCACATGCACACAGCACACACACACACACATATACATGCACACACGCATGCACATGCACACACACGCATATACACACACAGACGTCACGCTAAAAATTTTTTTTTGTGTTCTAGAGGTCTCAAAACGTGTAGATCCGTCGAAAACTCGAGTTGCGATTTTCGGTATGATTCCAATACTTTCTCTGTGCATAACCATATATTGCAGGGAAAGTAATAAAAATATGAGAATCGCATTTGACCGTATATTCCACAGCTCATGAAACAGGTGATTCCTCGGAAATGCCCATGCACACTTAAAAATATTAAGCGTCATCCGTCTGAAATTACCGATTTCGCAACCGAGACGCTTATCTATGTCCTTGTCTTGTTCGGGTCCTGAAGTATATGTGCACCAAATTTCATGGTCCTACGACGCTTAGATTTACCACTACAAACTGCACAGGCAGACATCTTCCTTTATTAAGTAAGATTATCGTTAACTATCTATTACCGACAATTTAACAACATTCTCATAAATTCTCCTCACAGACGATATTGCGACAACTTTGCCGCCGAGTTGGTCAGACAGAGATAACAAGTTTTCTTATATAGATTATATACGAATGCCACAGTCAGGGAATGCAAGTGTCGAACAAGTACATATAAAAATTTCGCTTTTTGTGTGAAAGCTTTTGTTCCTAACTCACAACGAGCAGTAACACGTGTTAGTGTTGTTGTTGTTGAAACCCAGACCGTCCGACCTACCAGAAAGGTGTAAGGTAACTGTTTGGACGGTCGGGAAGTGCCACCCAATTTAGACCGGAACCCAGTGGGGGAGGCATTCACAGGGACCGTACCCTCCTTCCCCTATCACCAACCTCTCGGAAGGACTTTCGGACCCACATGTTTAACGTGATCGTACTCCGCATGAACACGGCGGCAGTTTTGGCAGTGGCTGGAATCGAACCCGGGCCTACCGAGTGCAACTCCAGCGCGATAACCAATGGACTACCGCGCCCTCCACGTGTTAGTGTTAAAAATTTTCTTTTACATATATATATATATATATATATATACATATATAATGGACTGAATATTGAACTGAATATTGAACTCTTCTTTAACAGTCTTACAATATTGGACTCTTTTATAACTATTTGAAAACAGTGGGGATTTTACGGAACATTTCGCAAAAACATGCCAGTTCTATTTTTCCACGATCCGCCAAATTTTAATAGATTGAATAAATTAAAATATTCTACTATTCCACTATTAAAATGTTCTCTAAGCAGTGTACCAAATTTCAGCGCTTTGCGATGTATGGAAGCATATTAAAATGTCCATCAAAGAAGTTGAAACAGACAGACTAACTCCCACACATAGGTCATGACGTGTTAAAGTAAAATCTTTTAAAAAGTGTCACTGGCAACATGCATCCAGTGGCTTAATAGTTTGGGGAGCCCTATAGTTATATCTAAGGGAGGTGTTAACTATACAGGGTGGAGATAAGTGGGCAATGTAAATTGAAAAAATGTTGAAAGTAAGGTAGGAAATAAGACTACGTTACTGAAATAGTCTTCCCATTAATTTTTAAAAAGTTACACTTTTTAAATTTTTATACGACCCTCTTAGACAAATTTGATTAATCAGAATTTTTTTATTTTTAATGCAACAAGTTCATTAAAAAAACCCGCATATCTGTATCCTTAAAATTGAGCGAGTTATATTTAATTGAAAATTGAACACTGTGAATGGGGACTCTATATCAAATTAGAAATGTAAATTTGTGGCATATCACAAGAAATATAAAACTGGATGATAATACATAGGATGCCCAACCGCGTAGTGAGTGCCACTGCTTTATATGATGATCTCTGTCTGTGTAATGCTTTATTTAGATGCATTTGTGATAAAAAATTTTGACACATATTAACGTATTTTTGATCTAAACAATTCCCATCGTGAATTTGTTTATGATCCCTATTTTCACTGATGACAGCCTTTCACATGGTACGGAAAAGTAGCATAAGTCAGATTTTTTCTTTTATCATAATTCAGTTGATTTTTAAGATACAGATATGCGGATTTTTTTAAAGATCTTGTTGCATTAAAAATAAAAATTTTCTAATTGACCCAATTTGTCTAAGGGGGGTCGTATAAAAATTTAAAAAGTGTAAATTTTTGAAAATGAATGGGAGGACTGTTTCATTAACGTAGTCTTATTTCCTACCTTACTTTCAACATTTTTGCAATTTACATTGCCCACTTATATCCAACAGGTAGAGAATTAGAGCGCGTTTCAATCTTTTGGGACACCCTGTATATGAAGTGTAGTCAAAACTTCAAACATCAACTAAATTATATAATCTAGCTATTAAATAATATTAATAATTAGAAAGAAAATTCAATCATGCATAAAGCATTGATTATGAAACACTTTCCAACTGACATGCAATTTTATTTAAACAGCTCTCAAATGTGACACATTCAGAGCTGATATTTTTTAAATTATCACAGTACTACAGTAATTTATAAACAGATAATAAGCAAAAATAAAGCGGTTCTATAACGGATGCAGCACTAAATATAAATTTAAAAGATCTTTAAAAACATCACGATCTTTACACAGAGGGGAAAAAAATGGATGTCATATTTTATTTTGCAATGAGTCACGTGGTATCTTCATATATCATGGGTGTCATTATTATTTCAATTTTTATATAAAACACAACTAAACACATTTTGCTGATTTTTTTTTTTTTCACATTTTATGTGATAAACGGTAAAATAACGACAAAAAGTCAATTAAAAAATTGCAGAGTATTGTCTAATAAGTAGGAAGCGAGTCGACCCTAAAACTATTACACAAGGCATTTATTTCACATGACATTTTTATTGACGAATTGTTCTACCTAGTGTTGATTAAATAAATAACTCATAGACAGGAATCTACTGCACAGCCTGTTCAAAATGCCTTTCGGCAGCAAATCTAGTAGCAATCTGTGAGACCAGATTTAAGACCAGTAATATTTGAGATAGTTAGTTTTATGTTCATTATTTATTAGGTTTGTAATGTTAGGCAATGGCATCAGACTTAAGGACGCCAGTTTTACAGCATCCTCACCCAAGAGGTCAAATAGGCCATAAGAGAAGACTAAAGTGAAGCCATAAGGCTAAAGAGAAAGGCTAAAGTGAAGGCTAAAGTAGAAGGCTAAAGTGAAGCCACAAGATTGGTTAAAAATTTTGACTAATATGGAAGATGTCTGTTCGCGTTGCCCTGAGGTCGACCAATGATAGCCGAAGAGGCGTATCAGACCTCAGGCAAAAAGAAGCGGCAACCAAAAGGTTCTGCAGAGATTCCAGATGACTTCGACGACAGATAGAAACGAAAACAGTATGTCCTGATATACACTTCGACTACGATAGAGAGAGATTAAAACGAAATGTCCTGATATACACTTGAACGGTTGTTGTTCCAGAGAGACTTCAACGAAATGCCCTGATATACAGAACTTCAACGGCAGATTTCATAGAGACTGCAACAAAATGAGCAGAGGTAGTACGATAGAGATCGATTCGAGTAATAACACTTGGGTCAGTACCAACTAGTAATGCAGTGATGATGAGGTCGGATGCAGTTGTGTCAGAGATCGACTTGAGAGAGATGCAACAGAACCAAAGTACGAGCTATGTGTCAAGGACCAAAGATTAAATTAGAGGTATGTGTACCTATTAATAATTACAGCAGATAATAGACCATTTTGATAATATTAACTTACCTGGTCTCATATGTCCACTTTCCTCCGCAAATAATATGTGATATATTGTTGTAATTAACTTAATAATTAAGAGAATGTTCGTAATAAATAATGTTATTTTTTAAAGTAAAAATGTTGCAGTCAATTGTGGTAATATGTTAATGGCTTTTATTACAGGAACTGGGACTGAAAATAATATAGTGGGTTAAAGCGGTATTTCAAGTATCAACGTAATGTAATTAATTAACTTCAACTATTATCCTGGTCACGACACCAATCCAGAGACTTCAACGAAATGTCGTGATACAGAGAACTTCAACGGCAGATTCCATAGAGATTGCAACAAAATGAGCAGAGGTAGTACGATAGAGATCGACTCGAGTAATAACACTTGGATCAGTCCCAATTAGCAATGCAGTGATGAGGTCGGATGCAGTTGTGTCAGAGATCGACTTGAGAGAGATGCAACAGAACCAAAGTACGAGCTATGTGTCAAGGACCAAAGATTAAATTAGAGGTATGTGTACCTATTAATAATTACAGCAGATAATAGACCATTTTGATAATATTAACTTACCTGGTCTCATATGTCCACTTTCCTCCGCAAATAATATGTGATATATTGTTGCAATTAACTTAATAATTAAGAGAATGTTCGTAATAAATAATGTTATTTTTTAAAGTAAAAGTGGTGCAGTTAATTGTGGTAGTATGTTAATGCATTTTATTACAGGAACTCGCACTGAAGATAATATGGTGGGTTAAAGCGGCATTTCAAGTATCAACGCAATGTAATTAAGTAACATCAATTAACTTCAACTATTATTTTTGCTATGTGCACCACACAATCCAATATTGGCCCAATATTAACAGTCAATATTGGAAATATTGGACCAATATGAAAAAGTGGACATTTTGACGGAATTGGCACAATATTGGTTTAAAATATTGGGACAATATTACGCCAACATTAGCCTTTCATTGGAAATATTTCCAATGTAGCACCAATATTGGCGTAATATTGTAACGAAAATATTTAGCCAATATTAGAGTCCAATGTAGCCCCAATATTTTCCCAATATTGGGATTACATTAGAAATATTTCCAATGCAATGCCAAGATATATAACATTGGTCTAATATTAGACCAAAATTAAATGCCACTAGGGAATAATGCCATCTGAAATCGAAAAATAATATGATCGCGAACGAGCGTTAAACGGCGGGCCCTTTTTAACAGCAGAGCAGCGAAGCAATAAATACTTTTCTTAACGCTCCGGGCCGACCCTGCTCCAAAGTGTACCTGTAAACAGAAAATAAAAGTAATTCGTGAAACGAAAACCATTCCAAGATTTCATCACACTCATTCTCTTTCATGCTATTCAGACTATAGCTCTTTCGAATTTAAAAGAAAACTCAGGTGTAACATTGTTTATTTTTCGGGCAAGGGGTAAAACGAAAACTCGCCCTTTATTTTACACTCAAAAATACGTTTGGAACTGAATCCAAGCTATCTTTGTTTAGATCTGTTCAAGGTCTAACACTTTCACTCGATCATTCTAATCTGGTTCCAGATCTAATCACAGGCGTAGCCAGGATCTGAGAAAGGGAGTTGACGAACGAATGATGGGGGGTGGGGGGGCATTGATAGATATCATTTCGTTTGACCAATGTTGACCCAAAGGGTAGCCAATGGTGAGGTATATACACATATATGCATTAAGGGATTATAATTACCAATCCTTACCACTTGTAATTCTTTTTCAATTCCTTGACTTATATTTGGAACAGGGAAAAAGGGGTATTTTATACCAATTTAGTACCTGTTTTATTTATAATGTCCTCTTTAATATCTTCACAAGCTTGTCATTATTGATGTCAAATATTCACTTCAGACCATCTTATTTTCCTATTTGCTACACAGAACTATTTCAATATATGATCAATTTCTGGTATAAATTATACAAGTAAATTAAAATTCTTCAATTATATATATATACATACTAGCAGCGAATACCTGGCGTTGCTCGGGTTTTACCATGCAAAACTGTGATAAAAATTACACCTGAACATATAGGGCCGTGAATCTTATACATTGTTTTGTCACTGTGAAAGCTCTAAATTCATTATGTAAGAAAAAAAAATCATTGCATTATATAAGTCATAGCAGCATAAGAAAGAATCTTCCTCATAAAATGCCGATAATTAAACAACCATTTTTAACACTTTACAACATAGTTGGAACGTGGTTATGACTTTGTTCATTCTGTCTGTCCGTTAGCACGATAACTGCCGTAAAAAGCCGTAGAGAGCCAGGCGATTTATATTTCGATGACGTCATTTGAATCAAGTTCGTTTTTTTCCATGAAGATTTTAAGTTTTTAAATATAATTAATTATTACTGTATTGTGATATATTACCGCTGAATATATCGCATTTTAGAAATGTTTAAATAAAATTAAAGTTGGAAAGTGTTTCATAATATCAATGCTTTATGCATGATTGATCTTTCTTGTGATTTCTTAATACTTTTCGTTGTTTAGTAAGCCTGTGAGAAATAAACTATGGTGATAGTTTCCATTTAAATTCATATCCCAAATCTGCGATTTTCAAAAGTGACTTATACGTTCAATAAACTCCCACAAAACTTATAGATTTAATTGATTTTCACGTTTTAAACCGACTATTTCCAATCTTTTTTGTTTTGAATCATGGAGTTAGAGAGTAGAACTCCTAGGAAAATGTTTCGTTTTCCATCAATATCTCGACAACGCCTGGTCTTAGAAACTCGAAACTTAGACAAAATTTATGGAGGGCAATTTTAAAGATACCTACCAAATTTCATTAAATTTGGTTCAGCAGTTCTCCCGTGATGAGGAGACCAAAAAAGTGAAGTTTTTCACTAATATCTCGAGAACCACTAGCTGTAGAAACTCGAAACATGGCCTATATTTTAAGTGGGGTGATTTTAAGACTACCTACCAAAATTTCATTAAATTCGGTTCAGCCGTTCTCCCGTTATGATGGATCATACATACATACATACACACTTTTCTTCTTTATATATATAGATATATATATATATATACATACATACATACATATATATACATATGCATATATATACATACATATACATACATATGTATACATACATATATTTGCATACATACATTCATACATACACATACATGCATATATACATACATTACATACATACAGACATATATATATATATATATATATATATATATATATATATATATATATATATATATATATATATATATATATATATATATATATATATATATATATATATAAAACTACAAACTTCAAAAACGGGAAAATTTTCAATCCTCTTAACTTAACAAAACGATTACTCGAAAACTATAAAAGCTTTTATTTTTTTGTTTTTAAATAAATATAGATTTAAAAACAAAATTTCCTAATGCATATTTTCGTCATGTACTATTATATCAATCATTTATAATTTTAAAGAAACTTCGAGTGAAAACAAAAAAAAATGATAAACACGCGCTCGGACAGATACTTTTTGAGTTTCTTCGAAAAAAAAAGTTCAAAATATTAAAATTATTTTTATATATTCATAATCTGGAGCCCATTTCCGATAAAACAATAGAAATTATTTACATTTTTATCCATTTGGTTCGGAGATATAAACGTCCAAACTGTTTACATTTTTCGTAACGCTTCAATACCCTTATACACACACACACACAGAAACCTCAAGCATAGATAGTATTTACATCAAAAACTCCACTATTTCAATTTCTCGTTATATGATTTTAAATTTAAATTTCTCGTTATATTCATTGGAATAGCTGAATAGATAGACCGACCTAAAGTTCCATAGATAAAGTGACCTAACGCTCAATAGATAGAGCGAACTAAAGCTCAATAGATAAAGCAAATGGCTCAGCGACCTAATTCCGATACATTGTCGCCCCTGTGTCACAATTTCGCAAATCTAATCAAAAATCATATTTTTAACGCCCTCGTTATTCAGGAGTGACAGCAACCTCTTTACCACCACTCCACGTCTTAATGAGCGATCACCACTCACAAATGTTCCATTGTATTTTGCGCAGGCCTTGAGGGTGGTCAGAACTCAAGAATCTCTCACGGTAATTTATTTAGGAACTAAAGCTCTTCAACGATGGTGTTGTTCTTTTCCAGACTTCGCAATGCATTCTGTCCGATTAAGTACCTGAAGTGCGATTCCAACGGTGAAGTTTTAGACCTTAATGGATGTCGTGTGGCTTCATGTCAAAAACTTATTGAGCGGGGGACATATCACTCGACCGATTTGAAGTTTCTTCCATTAGGCGTTTCGAGACACTTATAATAAAACATTAATGCATCGCTGATGACAACGAAATGTCTTCTAGTAACTGAAAGCTGACTTCTTCTCATGGAATTGAAAGGAAAAGAGTTAAAACTTCACGCTGAGAAAACGCCAGAATCATTCGAAACAGTAATTCAGATGGCGCTAGGATAAGTCCCACTGTAAGTATTTCTGTGGCGAAAGGCTCGTATTGAATTAAATAATATGATAAAAATGGAGTTCCAGTATTCGTTGATTGTGATAATTATTTTCGATCCAAAAATTTCTCAACCATTTTTTTTTTTCGAAACGCTGCTTTCAAGTCCACAGACTCACGGGCACTAACATACTTACGTACACACACACAGACATCAGTTTAAAAACTTTCGATTCGAGGTCAGAGTTTCTTGACACGTGCTCTTCTGTCGAAAATAATCTCCCTATACTTTATACTACGCATGTGGGGAAAATTAAAAACTGAAACTACATTTGGCTGCAATGGCCAAGCTCATAGTTACTCACAGAACTCATCTGGGGGTATGACTGAATTCATCGGTCTCTACAAAGGTTAAAAAAAATTGCGATACATAGATAGTTTTCTCGTTAACTCGACTATTTCGTGCTGCAGAGCATTAAAAAATGTGAAACATGGCCATAGATGCTGATAGTACACTTGTCGCGCGATTCCAAGGTTCAAAAATGCCCCAATTGGTAGACTATCTGTATGACAATACGTTCTCGTCCACTAAGTATAATGTAACACAATAAATATACATACCAGCGTTGTCGAGCTGTTAAAGGCATGGTGGTGCTATACTTGGAGCGCGATTCTAAGGTTTGAAAATGCCCCAATTGGTAGGCGGTCTGCATGACCGAACGTTCTGGTTCACTAAGTATAATGTAACACAATAAATATAGTCTGGCTATTAAAGACAAGAGCAGTTAATCAATAATGATGAATAGTAGAACATTTTCAGACGATAATAAAAAGAAAATCTCAGCGATAAAGTAACAGTGAAAGAATATTTCAATATTCCGAAAAAAGAATGACTCAATCATTTTCGAACAAATCAGTTATTACAGTATAATTTCTATTTATTAGTATTGTGCAATTTTACCTTTATACGTCTGATGATTTATTGCAAAATTAATTGTTTCCATCCTATATCTTGGAGGGATTTCGGTGTGAAACTATATTTATTCTATAAATAGAACTGATCATGGTGATAGCAAGTGATGTTTAAACTCAAACATTCAAAAGGTCCTAAATTCATGAACATATTTTATTCTTATAAAATTGAGTGTTTATGAAAGGTTTCAAAATGTTGTACGAATTTTATCACACTTCGCTTGAATTCCCTTTCAAGTTTATTAGTACATATGAAACTCCACCAACGTTTTCCTGGGGTTTTTTTCTGTGTGTGTGTGTGTATGTTATTATTTATATATCAACTAGAACGAATACCCGGCAAATCCCGATATTGAGAATCAAAATCTCTAATTAAAACTGCATTTGAACTACATCTAAAACTACATCACAACGAATTCTCGGAAACCAAATAACGTTAACCAATCGCTCGTTTAGAATAAAAATAAAAATCTGATGTGGGCAACACATGACTTTTCTTATATAATGTAATGAATTTACTACTTTTACAGTAAAAAATTAGGTTTCTCTTATAGTAGATACTTATATTCTTTCCAAGATATTGAATTTTCGTCAATGAGTCGTCATTTTCTTTGAGTTAGCTTCATTTTTATCCGTTTGGCAAGATTTTCGTTAATTTGGCAGCATTTAAAAAGTCGCCAAGTTGGCGACATTCTGCCAAATTCGTCGCCAAAATCTCGCCAAGCGTTATAAACGGAGAAATAAGCTATTCTTATAGCAGATAAATGACTATTGGTGTTCAAATACAAAAGTATTACACAAAGTATCTTTTCTCGAGAATGGAACGAGCTAGATCCACGAGAATGATGTCACCCAATTTATCGCATGATATTACATATGAAAAGTGAAAAGGTTTCTCAACAGTTAATATATATATTTTTTAATTTATGGGAATTTTTGATAAATCTATTTAAAAAAATGTACAATATTTCGAGAACCGTTTATGCTAGCGTTCTAAAGTTTATGTCAATCGTTTTTTAGGAAAAATTACATAAGAAATGTCTATTTGCGCAACTTTATTAAAGCTTTTGATTTTTTGATGATTTTTTCAAAATTTCACTCTAAAATTTAGGGGGTTCTGAACATTCGATAACGTTTAAAAACAATGGGCTTCCAGTATCCACGGATTGTGATGTTTGTAGCAAATTTCATTCGAATCGCCCCATTCGTTCGTGAGATATCGTCTCCACAGACTCACACACACACACAGAGACATCACCTCAAAGATGTTTGATTCGTGATCAGAGATGCTTGAAACGTGCTCTCCCGTCGAAAACTCGAATTCGAATTTTCGACCCCGTCACAATACTTTCCTTATACATTATGTATATAAGAAAAGTAAAAATACCATGTTGTACCGTCACGGCTTCCGATTGCGTGCCCGTGGCATACGTTCAACACCAAGGTCACCTAGAGTAGCCTTGCCAACAACCACTATAGGCTCTATATTCTTATTGGAGGTGACGATACGTGCCGTATTGGTGAAACCTAAGGCTCCTATATTAGTCTAAGAGCCAGAAACAATTTTGCCGACCCATCGAGAACAAAAGGTTTGAGTATTGCATATGGTAGAACTTCGCAGTGTCAACGGATATCCCTGAGTCTGGCAGCGGCCTTCGCCCCACTGGACGTATTTTTTAAATAGGCTAAAATCGACATTTACTGAATCAATCAAGTACACGGATAAAAGTAGTATCAACTGATATGTTTTAATGCCTCATTAACGAATTTAACGTCACATTAACGAGTTTGGCAGTCGTTACAGGTGGCAGGTTCAGGGCCGACTTTACCATTAGGCCAACTGGGCACATTAGACCAACACTAGAACGCATTTTTAACTTAGGCCTACACTAAAACGCATTTTAACTTAGGCCTACACTAAAACGCATTTTAACTTAGGCCAACACTAAAACGCATTTTTAAACAATAAAAATACTCTTAAATTCAATTCAATTTGGATCTCACATATATTACTTTCCTTATTTCATAATGTATAAGGAAAGTATTGTGACGGAGTCGAACATTCGAATTCGAGTTTTCGACGGGAGAGCACGTTTCAAGCATCCCTGATCAAGAATCAAACATTTTTGAAGTGATGTCTGTGTGTGTGTGTGTGTGTGTCAGTGAGCCTGTGGAGACGATAACTGACGAACGAATGGACCGATTCGAACATAATTTGGTACAAAAATCCCAATTCGTAAACATTGGAAGCCTATTGTTTTTATACGCAATCGAATGTTCAGAACCCCCCTAAATTTTCGAATGAAATTTTGAAAAAATCATCAAAAAATCAAAACCGCTGATAAAGTTACGCAAATAGACATTTCTTATGTAATTTATCATTAGAAAACGATTGACATAAATTTTAGAACGCTAACATGAACCATTCTCGAGATATTGTACATTTTTCAAAAAAATTATCAAAAAATCATATAAAATAAAAAAAACATATTTCCTATTGAGAAATATGTTCACTTTTCATATGTAATACCATGCGATAAATCGGATGACATCATTCTCGTGGATCTAGCTCGTTCCATTCATGAAAAAAGATACTTTAAGTAATACTTTTGTATTTGAACGCCAATAGTCATTTATCTGCTGTAAGAATAACTTATTTCTTTGTCCATAACGCTTGGCGAAATTTTGGCGGCGAATTTGGCGGAATGTCGCCAAATTCGTCGATATATTCTCAACTTGGCGACTTTTTGAAATGTTGCCAAATTAACGAAAATCTCGCCAAATGGATAAAAATGACGCTAAATCAATGAAAATGACGACTAATTGTAGAAAATTCAATATCTTGGAATTAATATAAGTATCTGCTATAAGAAAAACCTATTTTTTTTACTGTGAAAGTAGTAAATTCATTGCATTATATAAGGAAAGTCATGTGTTGCCCACAGCAGATTTTTTTTATTTCATTTTCAAATGAAGCTCTGGCTAATAATAAACGACCTTCTGAAGTCCAGTACCTCACAGAAAAAGTGTAAAAAGACGGGAAGTAAGTGTTGGGTTGCTTTTGAATGTATGTAATTTGTGAGTTTGAAATTTACTTTTATTTATTTTCCCCTGGCTCAATATTCTCAATTTGACAATATTTAAATAATATTTATTTGTTTTTCCATTCATTCTTTAAACAGAATATTTCTAATCTTCTAAATTAATTTTCTTTATAATATTCTTAATTAAAAATGTTCCATTTCCTAAATTAATGTTACTTTTGATTTGTAAATTTATAAAAATGATTATTTATTTGATTCCCCTTAAAATTCCCTTTAATATGATGTCTCATTTTCCTTTTTCGGTTAGAAATTCCGTTTGTTCTATAGTTTCCAGTTATTTCCATGTTCAGTGCGTTTCAAAAATTTCAATTGCGACCATTTTGGAATCTTGGTTTTGCGCGCTTTTACCGCGATTGATGCAACGCCTATGTGATTTTCGCGCCTCTTCGGAATTCGTGAATTATTTTAATTGGTTCGCGTTTTTCCGGATCGTCTGCTATCGGAATTTTGAGCTTTAATGCTGGCAATTCTAATTTCGGTAAGCTGATTTTAATTGCTGCCGGTTTTCTAAACTCTCTCAATTTCTGGAAGTGGAACTTGTGTTCCACGCGATGTTTTCTATGGAACATTAAGTTCCTTGCGGTATTTTCTTTAACACTTGTTTTTTTTTTAAATGAAGGTTTTATTTGTTTTTATGACCTAATTTACGGCGTGACTCATGGAAAAATGTGTTTTGAGAATTTTTGCGTGTGCTACGCGAAAGAAGCGTCTCTGGAGTTTTCTTCCGGCTGTTTTAAGAAGATTCAAGTGTTCCCTTGTAGATGTTAGGCCATTTAACTGAATCTTCTCCGGAATAAAGTATGGTGATCCCAAGAAAACCAGTCTGGATAATTCTGTGTCATCCCAGTGAAACTCCGGATTTGGAATTAACCCGGTTTTTGCCGTCTATCTCCACCTTGTAATGCTATCTGATGACCCGGTTGGATGAATATAAATATTGTTTTAAACTCTTAATTTCTTAACTTCTGAATATATGAATTCTTAATATCTGAAATGTATGATTTAAATTTTATTCTTTGAATTTAGAATTCTAAAGTTTTATTTCTGAGAGCGCAATTTTCTAAACCTTCCTAAATTTAGTAGAGCCTGGAAAAATTCTTAGTTTTTTTAAATTTAATATTCTATTGTTAATATTTTATGAAGGTATTTAAATAGATTTGTCTAGAGTAAAGTTTTTATACAGATTCTTTAATTTTAACTATGCTGATAAATTCTAAAATTCTAATGTCTGTGATAAATTTAATTTAAACTTGTTAATTCTTCCTGTTTTGCCTGCCCGTGAGCAAAGTTTTTGTAATTTGTTCTTTGAATTAATTTGAAATTTCAATTTCATAAACTAATTTTCTTTAAACTAATTATTATGTCTTCCTTTATAATTTTAAATACAACATAAGCAAAGCAAGAGGGAATTTTCCTGAAATACCTTCGTAGACAGAAATCAAATGATAAACATGAATATGACTGTATTGAAATTAGCGTCAGGAAAGCTGAATGGGTATTCCTATTAAAAACGATATACTCAGGAAGTTCACAAATTGGAGATTTCTCTTCTGAAAACACAACTACACAAAGGAAATAAAGTATGTCAAGAAATATGAGAGTGCTGCAAAATCTGCAAAGGAAGGTGGAGTTGTGACTGAATTGAATAACAGTGGTCCTGTCAAACGGTGCTACTGTGTTATAGGGATAATTTGCAATAGCTTATAGTGCAACATGGAACACAGCAGGATTTTTAATCCAATGGCAAGCAATTTTGAATTAAAACATTTGCCTATAGCGGTAGAGGCGTGAACCATTAAGTCGACTAGGCGGCCTTGTATGATGGGCAAATGGCCATCATACAACGTTGGCCCGGCTCTTCATAGAGATTGGATCACAGCGCGATTTTTAGCCACCCAATTTAGACCGGAATCCAATAGAGGTGACATCCACAGGGACTGGTAAAAGGAACATTTTCTGAACCGAAAGTAAAAATTCTTAGTAAACTCTCCATTCTTCTTTACAATTTAATACTAAATCTATATCAGTCATCATTTCAGCGCTATCAATAGTAGATCCTAAGAAATAGATATTTCAAGAAAAAATATTTAGCAAAAACAATAGCGTGGTAATTTTTTTTTTTTTTTTTTTTTTTTTTTTTTTTTTTTTTTTTTTTTTTTTTTTGCCGTCAGCAATATTTTTGACACAAACAAAATTTTGTGCCATCAACGAGTCTTTGACTATAGTGGCTGCAGAATTGTCCCAAAATGCACAAAATTAAATCTATTTTCATTTTATTCATGCATGATCAATTTGGACATTTTAAACAAAATTGTTTAGGGAGACTTAATAGTTTACTTTAACAGTTATATCGCATGCTAACTGGTACTTTTGAGGGCAGTGCATATTATATTACGATTGCAATTGCAAAATGTTCAACCAATCCACAGTAGCTATATGGGAGAATATATAACTAATCTGTATTTTATCATCACTCTTCACTGTACTTGCAATTTGCCTGCCATTTCCCAAGTAAACATAACAAAACACAGCGTCAGCAGTAACAGAAATCTAACAGCATTTTCAAAATAGTATAAAAAATATAAATTTCAGAATATTATTTGGTAAGACCATTTTTTTAATATCTTTCGGTAAGAATAAGGCCCTAAAAGTGTCCGCTTCTGTCTGGTAGAAATGAATCTCACAATGACATAGGAAAACACTCTGGAAACTATAAACAACCTTAATATTTAAAGAAGAAAACAATTAATAAAAGGAACCAAAGTTATTAAATTAAGGAAAATATAGGGAATATCAACTGCTTCGTGAATTTTACAGATGGCGGAAACTGAAATGTTTAGAAATAGAATCTTTTGGAGAAATCGCGATAAATAAATTAATTTTTTACAGAAAAGAATAAGTTTAGTATTAAATGAAAAATAAAAATAAAAAGGGCAATAAATAGAAATACAATTTCGCTAATTTAATTGAATTTACATTCCGCCAATTTTAACCACAACCACTATGGAATGCAACACTTATGGAACAAAGAATCCTAAATGAATGTAAAATGGGTAAAAAAACAAAACAAGATAATAACTTTAATAAGTAAGCAAGCCTACTGAAACTGTCTAGATATACAATAAACTTCGTAAAACTATTAATATTGAAAAGCAACCCAATAACTTGGGCGTGTCCTTAAATTGACTATCCCTGCCCATCTTATCCAATCTGTATTGTTTGTTTCTTTGATACAGATCGTCCGAACTACCAGAAGGTGTAAAGTATCTGGTTGAACGTCCAGAACAGTGCCACCCAATTTAGACCGGAATCCATTAGGGGCGGCATTCACAGGGACCGTACCCTCCTTCCCCTATCACCAACCTCTTGGTAGGAATTACGGACCCACATAATTAACGTGCCTGTACTTCGCGTGAACACGAGGACAGTTTGGGCAGAGCCGGGAATCAAATTCGGGTCGTCCGAGTGCAATACCCATGCAGTAACCACTGGGCAGTCCCACCCTATCCAATGTGTATTGTGAATAAATTGCAATAAATTGCATTTATGGCATTTACAACAAGAAGCATTATGGTGGACCCAGTGGACTTTATGGTTCAAACAGGGGTAACACAGAAGTGGCTAGGGTCTCTCTCGTTGGAGCTGAAGTTGGATTGTACGGCAAAGATCATCAACAGAGGATCATCAACAACCTGTGGAATATCCTATCCCATACTCTTATGCACCACCAGTTGGACCCTACGTAAGACCGCCTGTCACTGGGTACAGACTTCCTTATCTAGTTGGATAGATAACAGTGAGTGTAGATAAGTTGATAATGAAAAGTGTAACAGGTACCTGAATCTTGAACACCAGCATTGTGGTTAGAATTTGCCGATATTTTAATACGGTGTTGATAAGGCAAAAATATCGGCATTGCCGTTTTTGCTTTCTAATACGTAGTATAGTTTTCACAAAAATTTTCAATTTTGAGATTTTGATGCCAATATACGTTTTAGGACTTCCTTAACACATTTTGGCTATTTTTGGAGTGATGCCCATCTGTCTGTCTCTACTCCTGTGGTCGATTTCTTGTGTTGCACGATAGCGGCCACAAATATCAATGGTTTTTCAAGAAAATTTATATCCAACTTTGTTATCAAAAAATCTAGAACTAGATAAAAAACTTTCAAACTTTGGGTTATATTCGAAATTATGTATATTTTTAACATGACAGCATAGGACAAAATGTAACATAGTCATGCATAAAAGGGTTTATTTATGGCTCAATAATCACTAGACTTAATAGTTTCAATCACGGTTGTAAAAAATAGTCGCGATACACATTTTTTTGTTCGTGACGTCATTAGTCCCCCTTGGGGGGCAAGTTACCCCCGGGGGGGGGGTATAATCATGTAGGTTATCAATCAAAAGATTTTGTTTCGATCCTTTTAAAGTGAAGGGTAACAGGCTAGAGTTGTAATCATTTGAACTCACTATACCAATTTTTCAAATTTCTTCCTGTAAAATTTGAAAACACAAATGAATTCTGGTACGAGACAGTGGAGTTGAGCCATATTCTAGTTAATTCTTTTTTTTTCCCCAAGAATTCTATCTGAGTAAGGCAGGTATTAAAGTTTCAGAAAAGGAAGTTTTTAATGATTTACTTCTTAAAAGTTTTAATTTAAGGATTTACGTTTGTAAATGTGGATTTACATATGTGGATTTACATATGTAGATTTACGTATGTAAGGCTTATGTTTGTCATTCGTTTCTACATTATTTAAAATTGTTTTTAGCTTAATAATAAAAAAAAAGAAAATCGTTTTTCAAAAATGTTCTGTCCTGAACAGCCTAAACTATTTATTATTCTCTGATTTTTATTATTTTTAAGTTCTTGGTGGAAAGTAGGAATTAATGCCACCCATTGTATTACTTTGTTCAAGAGCCCCTTTTTTTACTTTCCCTACAATACATGGAAATGTATAAGGAAAGTTTTGGAAGCATGTCGAAAATCGCAACTCTGTCGGATCAACACATTTTGGGACCTCTAGAATGCGAAAAAACTATATTTAGCGGGGAGTCTGTGTATGTGTCTGTCTGGGCAATACATGTATCCACTCTAATTTAAAAAAAAAATTATTGATCAAATTTCATAAAATTTTGGTGCTGATTAGATTTTGGTACAATTCGGAATAAAAGAACTAACATTTTTTGTGAAATGCCCCACAAAAATCGTATGTGTCCACCTTAGCCTGAAAGCAGGCCAAATTGCACAAAGTTTGGTATATAAGTCATTTGTGGATGAATCTGGTGTTGATTAGATTTTGGTACCATTCGGGGAAAAAATTCTGCCATCATTTGCGAAATGACTCGCAAAAATGGACAAAATGTAAATGCTCGAATATATCAATCACATTCTTTTTTTATGAGTAGTTTTTGACGAAGAAAAGAATAAGATTAACACTATTACTCTGGCTATCCGTTCTCGAGATATTGTAGTTGTTTCACATTTTTGCAACGCCGTCTATGAAAACATGTCTGGTTTCTAAATAAAAACGAAAATTGAATTAAAAGTTCGAATTGAATGTAATTTCAAATAACTACGTCATTTTATGCAATTAAACTCAATTGAATGAATAGTTAAAAAAAAAACTGTATAAAATTGTAATAAACATTGCGATAAAATTCATATAAAACTGCACAGAATTTGAAGTATGAAATATAAAAAATCGTCTGCTATAACTGTAAATCAAAATATCTCAAAAAACGGTATGTTTGACCTCCTATAGAGTTACATAATTAAGAAAATTTAGGATTTTGTCGTTCTCCAATTATATCTGAAAGAATAATTCGAGATTTATAACTTTTTCAAATAAAAAATTTAGAGATTTCGGATTTTTCTCACTACTTATAGGTCAGGTTCCCACATGTTAGCAAAATTCCAAGATTCTTTCAGAAGTTTGAGCTGTAAAATTGTCGTTAAATTTATCAGTCTAGCTCAGCTTTATGAGACGGATACAAGGTTCAGGGAGATGCATTGTTCAGAGAGAAAAGTGCTAAAAATTAGTAAAGAACCCTTCTACCCTCCTCCAGTAATCTGATACGGATAAATGTGCGGGGAGGTTACACCCCCAGATACGCGACAATCAATCCAATCAAATGCGATTCAGTCTTTAGACCCTGGGTCTCAAGTTAAATGTTATAAAGCGCAACTTTGGCAGCAGTACTTTCACTTAATTCCTTCCCTTTCTCTTTGCGCATACGAATACACGCAATAAGGTTGTGAAATATAACATAAGAACAAGAATTCCAAAAGAATTATGACTGTCCTACATAAATAAAAGAATGGTTGTATATTTAAAAAAAAAATACTGGCAGTAAAAAAATTTAATAGTTTATTCTAGTAACTGAGTAATATTTTTTTACACGGTCTTATTCCGCCGGCCACACAGAAAGCTATTATTAGCCTATGGGTTGGTCGTGTGGTCTGGGTTTTCTACGGTCTTATTCCGGTTGGTTTCTGTGTTTCTTTGATTAGGTGAAATCTTGAAATCTATTTTTGATCATTCACTTCTACAGAGCTGGTTTTCTTGAAATTTTATACATATACTTATTTACATTGACAATATAACATTTCATCAAATTTGAGTTTATCCCCTCCCCGGATTCTGACCCCCAACCTGGAATCATGTGCAGACTGGCCCGTAAAAATATCATTGTTGTAAGTTAGTTTAATTTTTTTCTGTTTATATATATATATATATATATATATATATATATAATATCCAAATGGTATGTTTCAAACCTGATAAATAAAACAAAAATGAAACCCATAAAATAGAATAAGAAAAAAGTATAGTACTAAAAGATGGCCGAGGGGGGGGGGGGGTCCCCTCACCCCGGTTGAGCATGCTTTATTCCATTGTCAATATGGCTGATTGAAACAAGCAAACCATTTATCCATCGAAACTAACTACAAGATGTTAGAATAGTATAACTGTTGAACATAATCATTACTGAACGGTTGAAAAGTGCGTATCTCATATACGACTTACTGCCATTATTTATAGTAACCCTTCATCAACTCAACCAGGATAATCGGCCGTTGCCTCGGTCAAAACCCGTTTATCCTGTTCATATCTGTCTCTACTACGAGAGTTTAGCAGTTTGTTTCTTGACAATTGATTCAAAATGATTTGATTCAAAATGATTTGATTCAAAATGATATTTCGAAAGACTCCACGACTCAAACAAGTATCCCATGATGTAACGAAGTTAAGATCAAATTTAAAATCTGTTCATTTGTCATAAATACGATAAGTAGTGTTTTCATCATTTGACTCGATACATAATCCAAAACATTCAAACTCCCGTCGTCATTCATAGATGTTTCTACTAGTTTTAGGGAACTCGGATAAAATCCAAAATCCATATCATAATTAGGTTCTTTTGTACCCAAAATTGTGTCGTCAACATATCTCAAATAAAGCATTTCATTCAGCAAATGGATTTCCGTCTCATAACAATCGAGATATATATCTGCTAATACCGAAGAGCAATTACCTCCCATAAGTACACCTTTTATTTGTTTGCAATACTCCTTTCCATTATACAGTACTGTTTTGTTCAAAACCAGTCCTAGAATTGCCCTATATTTGCTTATATCAATAAAGTACTTATATAGGGCACTTATATAGGTACTTATATAGGTACAAATATAGGGCAGTGTTGGACTGGTTTTGGGTACGAAAGAACTCAAGTTCGAGTCGTGCTGTCTTTCGAAATATCATTTTGAATCAATTATCAAGAAGCAAACGGTTATCGCAGTAGAGACATATATGAACAGGATAAGAGGTTTTTGACCCCGAGGCAAAAACTAAAGGTTATCCGGATGGCTTTTTGAACAGTGTAATTTCAACCTTTCATGGTTTAACTACAACCGCTAGTAATTCTTGTGATTAATGGTTTGGTTGATGGAGGGTTACTATAAATAATGGCAGTAAGTCGTATATGGGATACGCACTTCTCAACGGTTCAGTAATGATTAAGTTCAACAGTTATACTTTTCTAGCATCTTGTGATTAGTTTCAACGGATAAATGGACTGCTTATTTCAATTATCCATATTATCAATTATCCATATTATTATAGGCACAGTGGGCTTAGATAAAGAAAAGTACCGGCTTTCGTGACTGTGGCCATGGCGTAAATCATGCTCAACCGGAATGAGGGGGTCATACCCCCCACCCCACCTCGGCCATCTTTTGGTACTATACTTTTTTCTTGTTCTATTTCATGGGTTTTATTTCTGTTTTATCAGGTTTGAAACTTACTATTTGGATATTATATACGATTCGATGCAGCGGGGCAACGTGGCGCTTAACGTCATGTTGTTGTTGAGACCCAGACAGTCCGACCTTCCAGAAAGGTGTAAGGTAACCGTTTGGACCGTCAGGAAGAGCCACCCAATTTAGACCGGAACCCAGTGGGGGAGACATCTACAGGGACCATACCTTCCTTCCCCTACCACCAACCTTTCAGAAGGACTTACGGACCCACATGTTTAACGTGATCGTACTCCGCATGAACACGGCGGCAGTTGTGGCAGCGTGCAAATCCAGCGCGAAAACCACCTGGCTGCCGCGCCCGAAATATGTCAACAGCACGCGGTGTTCCCAGGTAGTCACCCACCCAAGTACTAACCGCGCCCGATGCTGCTTGACTTCGGTGATCTAACGAGAACCGGTGTTTTCAGCACGGTAGGACCGTTGGCATGCCTAACTCCATGCGAACATTTTGAGTAATTTTAGAATTTTATGTAAAAATTTTGCTTTAGATTTGTTATTGTAACAGAATGACTAAATTTTCTGTTTTATTAGATTATTAGTTAAATGATCATATTTGAGTTATATATATATATATATATATATATATATATATATATATATATATATATATATATATATATATATATATATATATATATATATATATATATATATATATATATATATATATATATATATATATATATATATATATATATAAACTTGTTAGTACCACTGTTTTAGTAAAATGTACTAGAAAGTAAAAAATAGATTTTAGCTATCCCGACATTCTTGGCCATAAGCGACTCAAAGTAAAACCGTGGGGTGCCCATAAAAAGTAAGAGTTATGTTCTGAAATTAACAAAATTTTAAGGAACAATATAAGTGATAACGTAGAAATGACATATATAAGAATGGCAGACGGTTAAATGAAAATTGTCAAAGAAAAATTTAAATGAACTGATTATAATCATTCTATACATATGATTTCTATAGTACCACTTCTATTGTTCCTTAAAATTTTGTCAATATCCAAATACAATTATTTTATGGGCGCCGTACGGTTTTATTTTAGTCGGATATGATCAAGAATGTCGTGATAGTTAATTATTTTTTTTTATTTTTAGTGCTGTTTAGTAAAACAGTATAATTTAAAAAGATTTTCTATAATAATTTATAATACTTAAATTTGAAACAATTTTTGATATTCAAAACTTTATTAAGTGGGTGTCCATTTAGTGACGATTAGCTAGTTAGTCCGGAGCGAAGCGTGATAAAATTTGAATGCGGAACCCTAAACTGGGATTAAATTTGAATGCGGAACCCTAAACAATTTGAATGCGGAACCCTAAACAATTTGAATGCGGAACCCTAAACTGAGAAAAAGTTCATTGTAAACCAAATTACGCATACGAAATTTTACACGTTTTTCTATTATTATTATTACTTTCCCTATATACATAATGTATAAGGAAAGTATTGTGACGGGGTCGAAAATTCGAATTCGAGTTTTCGACGGGAGAGCGCGTTTCAAGCATCCCTGATCACGAATCAAACATTTTTGAAGTGATGTCTGTGTGTGTGTTTGTGTCAAAGTATGTGTGTGTGTGTGTGTGTGTCAGTGGGTCTGTGGAGACGATAACTAACGAACACATGGACCGATTTGAACCAAATTTGGTACAAAAATCACAATCCATAAACACTGGAAGCCTATTGTTTTTATACGCAATCGAATGTTCAGAACCCCCTAAATTTTCGAATGAAATTTTGAAAAAATCGTCAAAAAATCAAAACCACTCATAAAGTTCCGCAAATAGACATTTCTTATGTAATTTTTCATTAGAAAACGATTGATATAAATTTTAGAACGCTAACACGAACCGTTCTCGAGATATTGTACATTTTAAAAAAATATCAAAATGTCATAAAATAAAAAAAACATATTTCCTATTGATAAACATGTTCACTTTTCGTATGTAATACCATGCGATAAATTGGGTGACATCATTCTCGTGGATCTAGCTCGTTCCATTCATAAAAAAAGATACTCTGAGTAATACTTTTGTATTTGAACGCCAATAGTCATTTATCTGCTGTAAAAATAACTTATTTCTTAGTGTATAACGCCTGGCGAGATTTTGGCGACGAATTTGGCGGAATGTCGCCAACTTGGCGACGTTTTGAAATGTTGCCAAATTAACGAAAATCTCGCCAAATGGATCAAAATGACGCTAAATCAATGAAAATGACTAATTGTCGAAAATTCAATGTCTTGGAAAGAATATTAGTATCTACTATAAGAAAAACCTATTTTTTTACTGTAAAAGTAGTAAATTCAATACATTAAATAAGGAAAGTCATGTGTTGCCCACATCAGATTTTTATTATTGTTGTTGTTGTTGTTAATATTATTATTATTATTATTATTATTATTATTATTTCTGAAAATTTATACAAAACCATCACGTTGAGGAACTTCTAGATTAATGTATTGGAACACTACACACTTTGAAAAACAGTGTACTACTATAATATAAGTTCATTGGGTATTTGTTTTCAATTTTGATCTCTTTTGCACTTTTTTAACTGAATTGCACAAAATCACATTAGTTATTTGCATATATTTTAAAAATATTTTTTCTTTCCAGATTGCCCATTCAATGACACAAAGCGGATAATGCTGCGAAAATGGCCTTGTTGAAACTGACTACGGGGCATTATCCCAAAGACCGGTACGGTCTTGAATTTGGCGATTTTTTTGGCGCCCGATGTTGAGACAGTTGTCATAGTATCCAACCAACTCGCAAAGTTACCATGATTATGAAGAGTTAAAGTGTTACCAAGGTCGCAACATAGCACTTCGCTTGTCGCCGATTTGGCGCGAAAAAAAAAAAAACGACCGTACCGGTCTCTGGGATTTAGCCTCTACCGGAATTGCTATCAGTTTGAAGAAATCATATGCAACCATCCGAAATAGCTTCAAATATGCATATTTCGACATTTTTTTAAAAAAATGAAGGAATTGGCCTACATATTCAGTTAAGAACACGTTGGAAAGATCTGTGGCGATTGAGCGTCGCCGTGGTCCCGAACCAGGGACCTGATGCTTCGTAGACCGACATTATAATCACTGAGCAAAAGCTAGCTCCTCCTCTGTTCTTATAATTCGGGTTTGGCTCGTGTGGCATCTTTGATAGATGTCTTTGCTGCCGCACACTCCCCTCGCTGATGAGGAGGCCGAGAGGCGTGTCGCCTCGGCGTGACGTCAGAGCCGGGAGGCGTGTTGCCTCGGCGTGACGGACAGTTGTGGTCAACCAGGAAGGGAGTGTCAAGGCTTCTGACTCCTTGTGGTGCTGCCATCTCGTGCTGAGAGGCGAAGTCGTTGGAGAAGGTTGCGCTTTTTCAAACGTCCAGTCATCATTGTGGCGATTGTGCGTCGCCGTGGTCCCGAACCAGGGACCTGATGCATCGTAGACCGACATTATAATCACTGAGCAAAAGCTAGCTCATCCTCTGTTCTTATAATTCGGGTTTGGCTCGTGTGGCATCTTTGATAGATGTCTTTGCTGCCGCACACTCCCCTCGCTACCAGTCCCGAACCAGGGACCTGATGCATCGTAGACCGACATTATAATCACTGAGCAAAAGCTAGCTCATCCTCTGTTCTTATAATTCGGGTTTGGCTCGTGTGGCATCTTTGATAGATGTCTTTGCTGCCGCACACTCCCCTCGCTGATGAGGAGACCGAGAGGCGTGTCGCCTCGGCGTGACGTCACGCCGAGGCAACACGCCTCCCGGCCCTGACGTCACGCCGAGGTGACACGCCTCTCGGCCTCCTCATCAGCGAGGGGAGTGTGCGGCAGCAAAGACATCTATCAAAGATGCCACACGAGCCAAACCCGAATTATAAGAACTGAGCAAAAGCTAGCTCTTCCTCTGTTCTTATAATTCGGGTATTGGCGGTGTGGCATCTTTTATAGATGTCTTTGCTGCCGCACACTCCCCTCTCTGATGAGGAAGTTGCCGAGAGGCGTGTCGCCTCGGCGTGACGGTCAGGGCCGGGAGGCGTGTTGCCTCGGCGTGACGGACAGTTGTGGTCAACCAGGAAGGGAGTGTCAAGGCTTCTGACTCCGTGTGGTGCTGCCAAAGCTGCTGAGAAGGCTCAAAAAAAGAAATAACTATCCGTGGGTGGCACAACAGACCGTATGCTGCCACAACCACGGTATGAACTTAAATCTAAATATGACATTCATTCTGTTACACTTCTATTTTGTAAGATTAAAAGAACACTTGTTTTTTGTAAGATTAAGTATAATCTTAAGTTGCATTTTCAGTTAGTACTAAACCATTGTGGCGATTGGTGCGTCGCCGTGGTCCCGAACCAGGGACCTGATGGTTACAAGACCGACATTATAATCACTGAGCAAAAGCTAGCTCTTCCTCTGTTCTTATAATTCGGGTATTGGCGGTGTGGCATCTTTTATAGAGGTCTTTGCTGCCGCACACATTGTGGCGATTGTGCGTCGCCGTGGTCCCGAACCAGGGACCTGATGCATCGTAGACCGACATTATAATCACTGAGCAAAAGCTAGCTCATCCTCTGTTCTTATAATTCGGGTTTGGCTCGTGTGGCATCTTTGATAGATGTCTTTGCTGCCGCACACTCCCCTCGCTGATGAGGAGGCCGAGAGGCGTGTCGCCTCGGCGTGACGTCAGGGCCGGGAGGCGTGTTGCCTCGGCGTGACGTCACGCCGAGGCGACACGCCTCTCGGCCTCCTCATCAGCGAGGGGAGTGTGCGGCAGCAAAGACATCTATCAAAGATGCCACACGAGCCAAACCCGAATTATAAGAACAGAGGATGAGCTAGCTTTTGCTCAGTGATTATAATGTCGGTCTACGATGCATCAGGTCCCTGGTTCGGGACCACGGCGACGCACAATCGCCACAGATCGTTCTTTGCTCTTTCCGGTGATGTCAATCTGGAAACTCTGCGGTAATATTTTCGATCTCTGGAACCGATTTATGCGAAAACTGCTCAAAATGGCGCTTCAACATAAAATAACTAAAATAACTTATTTAAAAACAAATCGCTCTGAGGTTAAGTTACAATTACAGTTACTTACAGTAAAAAGTAAAGCTTACATCACAGTTATTTTAAAAGTAATCGTAACCGGCTTTGCTTTCATTCGCTACTAAATGCTCAGTCTTGGGCCAACGATGCAATTTCTCTCTTTTCTCAATTTCCAAAAATGTAATGGGTCATAAAGGAGAGCTGTAGATCATCTTTTAAAACTTAACAAAAGTAAATCCATTACTGATTTCGTTTAATGCCCGTAAGTGCACTTTTTAATTATTTCAATGGCTTGAAAGAGTGTGCATCACCCTTGCACTTTCTCTCAGAGGATATATTGATCTTGCCTTTTAATTTCATTTTACTCTTTTCATTGGCACGTTTGACCTTACCATCGATCCATCAAAGAGCGCTTTAGTATTATCTAATTCCAAGCATTCCAAGCTCATTAGCTTGCACTTTCGTGAAACTTTATTGAAAAGTATTTGGTGTTTAAACGATCTAGCTTTCTTTTGCTAGAGAAAAGTATTGTTTTCGTGTCAAAAACACTTTTACGCTCAAATTAGGGTTGAATTAACCTTTGGGCAGGAACGCCCATGGAGGGGGGGGGGGGAGGTAGAGAAGCGCCAATCGAGTGGGAGGCCCGTGTTCCAAAAGGGCTTAGACCCCTAATATTTTATTAGGCTGAAGAAGGCATAAAACGTGGGTAACATGGACCAAATAAGGATTTTCTGTATCTAAATTAAATTAAGTGAAATGAAAAATAACTTTTGAGAACTTTCTAGCATAAAAAGAAAAAAAAATTCTAATATATATATAAAGATCTTTTTAATAATATTAAGATCTCGGATCTTTATGTAGCATTATATATATATAAAGATATTTTTAATAATATTAAGATCTCTGATCCTTATGTCGTAATTTTAGTTCTATATAATGATATAATGCTTATATTACTAATCCTTCAATTCATACTATATTTACCAATTTTCCTAAACTTCTCCAGTTTGTTCTTTTCAATAATTATATTTTTCAAGGTAATAAATTATGCTTACAAGTCTCAGGGGTTCCACAAGGTGGCTGTGGTAGCAGTATATTAGCTAATTTATACCTTTATCATTATGAAAAATCTTTTACTTCAACAGAGTATAAAATTTACAGATATGTTGATGAACTGATATGTTTGATCTTTACAGACAACTGTGTCATAGATATAGATTTCTATACGGATAATTTGGAACTAATTCTTAATGAAGCCACTATTAGTAATAACATTAATTTTTTGGATTTAAATCTAATTATTGAACCTACTAATAGGATAGTTACTAATTTATATGATAAAAAAGACTTTTTTAACTTTAACATTAATAAAATATTACTATTTAATTCCTGTAACTCGATTCAATTGTTTAGAAATATTATACTTAATCAACTTTTTAGAATTTATAGATTATCAGATAAAAATTCCATGCTATGCATATTAATAAGCTAAAAATTGCCAGCAAATTACATAAATATCCATCATATTTAGTAAATTGTATAGTTAAAAAGTTTGGAATGGTTGAATATACTTAAATTTTCTCCTTAGTATCTTATATTAGCCAGACATCCACTTTCTCTTGAATAAACATTACCATGCATTTACATCCCCTTATAATTTAGCCTGTATGTTTTCATTTATCACCTGCCCCTTTATTTTGTAGCTCTTACTGTTGAATATCACCTTTTATAGTCTTTTCGCATTACTATTATTTATTTCTCACGATTGGCAATAACAGTTCTCAACTTTTTATTTTTTGCGATTGGCAACATTGGTCTCTTTATTCAAAGCTCCAATGGATCAAACATATGCAGCGTTTTTTCAGGTATTCTTATTTCCTATGATTTTTCAATCCTTATGCATGTCGTCCAAGTTAACAATGTTTATAGATATGATCTATCACTGATATCAGAAACATGCATTTTGTGTTCATTTTGATGAAATATTTAGACTTGACGAAGAGTTTTATCGAAATGAACAATTCATTTGTTTAGGCCTAGGTCTTGTCCACGTGTAAGCTTTAATGCTTGGATTTTATTTGATTTTCTTTTATCGATTCCTTTCCATTGATGTTTGTTGTTTGTCTTCAGCTTGATGACTAGAGGTTTGCCTTTTATATTCCACATGATTGATGATTGACTGTTTGATACTTTTTATTAGATAGGCATTTTTTAATATTGGGATTTTTTGAGTTGCAACTTCTCTCTATTCTAGCATTGGATTTTCGAACTATGTTTATTATATATATATATATATATTATATATATATATATATATATATATATATATATATATATATTATATGTATATATATATATTATATATATATATATATATATATATATAATAAACATAGTTCGATTATATATATATATTTAAATGGGGTTTCAAAAAAAGGTGATTAAAAATAGAATATTGATTAACTACAAAGTTATTTTTTGCAATATTACCATTTAGATATAATTGATATGGATCAATATGGAAAAAGAGTACAATTTGATTTAATGTAGAAGTTTTCGAAAAAAATTATTTCAGCTGTATTAGTTTTTATATCCAAAATATGTATATTAATATTTTTAAAACCATGTTTAGCAAAATGTTTATATTCTATTTTATTAGATGTTGGAAGAAATTTATTGTATATATATTATATATATATATATATATATATATATATATATATATATATATATATATATATATAAATATAAATTATTAAATCCAAAGTTAGAATGTATGTAGTAACTCATAATACACTATTCCAAAATTTTCTACAAAATACAAAGAAATAAAAGGAAAAAAAAGAAAGCCGTACTTCTTCATTCTCTTGAAATTATATTTTCATCTTTTTATCTTGAAGCTTTAACTGTTGAATAACTCATTTTATTTCATTTTATTGCTTTTGCGCAGTACAGTTTCTATTACTCTCTTTGGCAACAGCAAATCACATCTTTTCATTTTGGCATATGGCAACATTGGTCCAGTCATATTTTGCTCGTCATGGTTGCGCTGAAGAGGTGTGTTTTGAGGTATTTATGTTTCCTTTATTGTTCCAGTCTATATGCTTGTCGTCCATATAACACAAGTTTATAGATAAAATCTATCTTGTGTTTCAGAAACAAGCATTTTTGTGTTCATTTCGAAGGGATATATGGACCCGAAGAGAATTTTTTCGAAATGAACTTATCGTAAGCCTAAATCTCCTCCATGTGCAAGCTTTTTTGCCTGATTTTTTTGTTTTCTTATTTGCATTCCTCATTTTTGAAATTTGTTGATTGTCTTTGTCTTTATGACTTGCATTATGCTTTATTATTTCCTCTTTTATTTCTTTGTATTTTGTAGAAAATTTTGGAATATATATATATATATATATATATATATATATATATATATATATAAATTGAAAGATTTTAATCGAAAATTATGCATAAACTACTGTATGTACAAAAAAACCCATCAATAGTACATCTGTTACAAATGAGTAACTATAGACCAAGGCTAAGGATAAAGATAGAAGGTAACATATCACTACAATGGAAAGGGGGATGAGAAGAATATTAGGATACAAAAATCACAATTAAAAGTATATAAATATAAAAATAAAAAAAGGGAAAAGAAAACACGGCAAAAATGAGAAGAGGCAATAATAATTAGCTCAAGATAAGAGATTAAGACATAGAGAACAATCAATTGAAACTACACAAAAAATGGCAGTTAGTTCGAAATTGCATTCTCATCAGGACAGCCATACAATTCGAATTAAAACCGATAGAATAGCCAGTTTCTGACAATGGCGATAGTATTTAACTATAGACACCATTGGAACTGTCTACTGGCTAGTGGAAGGAGAAAAATAAATCAATCCAATTACAAATCTGAAAAATAATACCTCCTAGAACAGAAATATGAACTCTATATATACATGTATAATACATAATAAATATATATATACACTCAACTTATATATATATATATATATATATATATATATATATATATATATATATATATATATATATATATATATATATAAATATATAAATATAAATATATAAATTATTAAATCCAAAGTTAGAATGTATGTAGTAACTCATAATACACTATTCCAAAATTTTCTACAAAATACAAAGAAATAAAAGAAATTAAGACAAAAAGACTATATATAAATATATATATATATATACATATACATATATTGTACACACACATATATATATACACATATATTACAAATGAATGATCTAGGAAAAGTACAAGTAATATCATAAAATACAAGGAAAAACAGAAACAAATAAAGGAGTGCAAACGGGGTATCAGTAATGTCTAGGGGGATTGTGGCCCCTATTGCGCCTATACTCATTTCACCTTTTATAATATTCTATGGATTGTCGTCTTTTATAAGACATATATACACACATATATATGTGTTGTGTGTGTGTGTGTGTAAACTAACGTTATCATACATATATAAACTAACTATATGTATACATGTTTAACCTAAAGCAATAATAAAATATATTATTAATATCCAGGATTATGGAGTGTTATTTCTACGTGATTCTATCGCATGCATATCCATCTCATTCATTTGCATGTGTGTTAGAAGGCTTATAATTTTACTAGTTTTTGATTTGCATACCCACTAAGCGATTTTCATAAAACTTGGTGGATGTTGCAGACAGCGATTATGATGAGATTTTCTGAGTACAAATTATAAATTTTATCCATTTCCGATTAGCTCTGTTCACATTCTTACACCCTATGATTCCGAAGAAAGCATTTTTTTTTTGTATGTATCTTGTGGCTGTATAATATTCAGTTGTAATAAACTTTTCCCCTTTTGCCTTTCACTCTATTCCCTTCTTGACTTCCTTTCTTTCTTTCTCCTTATTCTCTATTCATATTTATGCTATATACATTTATAAATATACCATTATCATTTATTTTTAATTAGTTCCTGCCCTTTACAGATTCTGCAGAATGTCACAAGTACCAGGAAAGAAACTTAGACATTCAAATAAAGAGGATGTAAGAGAATTTATGGAATACTGTGTAAAGACCCTTGCTGCCCCAACCGGGAATCGAATCCTGGATCTCCGAACTGGCCATCCGACGCGCTACCGTTGAGCTACTGGGACGAAGCTGCAAGCTCTTATCGTCGAAGTGGATTCCGCATTCTCCACCCTCTAATGTCAGATTGGCGAGCAACTGACAATATGACTAACCACCTCCTGCTATTTTTATCTCAGGTTAGCCTCCTGCTATTACTATTTTCACCCAGGTTTGTATCCTGCGTGGTCATTATCCTCTCAATTTGAAATCGGCGCTCAATCTTCCAGAGTTCGCTGAATACGTAGAATACTTTTTAGATTTAGATTTAGATTAGTGTGTATATATGTACGCTGAATACTTTTTAGATTTAAATAAATGTTCGTTTGACGGGATGGTAGACCTTGGGTGCCTCCAAAGTCCAGGAGGTATCCTTTCCCGGACGTGCATCTAGCTACTCTAAACCCACTATGTGAGTCGCACGGTCTGGGGTCTTCAGACCTCCGACATATTTGCACTAACCTTCAGGGTTGATTCGTTCGGGCGCCATTGTAAGGAACCTTGCTGCCCCAACAGGGAACGAAACCTGGATCTCCGAACTGGCCATCCGACGCTCTACCGTTGAGCTACTGGGACAAAATTGCAAGCTCTTATGTCGTCGAAGTGGTTGGTCTCTGCAACCGCACTGAAAAAGTTGTTATGATTGCGAAAGACAATATGCATTTTATGTTCAGAATCAGTTGATTGTAGTATCTTTTCTGAAAAAGAAATTTTGAAGCTATTCATAAGAAGTAATAAAAGGGAGGTAAAGCAAAGAGAACTAATTTTTCTTGAAATGAACAAAACGAAACAAAAATAATAAAATAAATAAAGAAAACAGTCCGATACTTTGACGAAATTTTTTTCAGGCAGGACTAGTTCCATCTTAGTAGTTACTACTACCCTAAGCATTTAATATTGATCTAATATTGGACCAATTGTGTATATCTTGGCATTGCTTTATAATATTCCCAATGTAATCCCAATATTGGGCAAGTATTGGGGTTACATTGGACTCCAATATTGGCTACATATTTTTATTCCAATATTACGCCAATATTGGTGCTACATGGGAAACATTTCCAATGAAACACCAATATTGGTGTAATATTGTCCCAATATTTTAAGCCAATATAGGGTCAATTCCTTCAAAATGTCCACATTTTCATATTGGTTCAATATTTCCAATATTGGCTGCCAATATTGAGCCGATATTGGATTACTACTGCGGTAGTTTTGAAGTTTTCAAAATGATTGCCCTAGATGGAAAACCGTTGGTGAGTATATTATAGAAGCTTGACTAGAATGTACTCCTTTCCTTTTCGACAATCTCTTCCAACGTAAGTATTCAAGAAAAGAAAAAAAAATATTCAGCATATTAAAAATATGTCTTTGAGTAGTAAAACTGTTAAGGATAAAACGCTTACATTGAAAAGGACATACAGCAAAATAATTAAAGAAAAGATTCGGCCTCGTGTAGGCTCTTTCCTATTTGTGCTCATGAGAGAACAGACATTACATCATCAGCTAGGCTAGGAATCTTTGCTTGATTTTGTAGGGTTGACGAAGTATGCGAAAAGATGATTATCTTCGTAACACTACCTGAGCGTATCACTGGGATTGAAATACGTAAAGCAATTATGAACAAATTATCCGAAAAAATTAGTACTTCAAAAGTAGTATCCGTCACACAGACGGTGCGTCCAATGCGATTGGTAAGGAAGCGGGATTTGTAAATCTGTTCGCAAAAAATGTTGGTCAACCACTGATAGGTTTTCATTGCATCATACATGAGGAGGCAAAATCTGGCCTAAAGTAAATTCAAGAAGTGGTGCAAACAGTAACCAACCAAGGTTATTAATTACTTTTGTGAACGTGCTTTGAAAAAAGACAATTTCAGAATTTGTTAAATGAGTTGAACTCGATGTACAAAGGACTAATCATGTACAACAATGTTCGTTGTCTTAGTTGAGGTCTCGTTCGAAAAAACAATTTGTTAAATGCCTGGATAGATAAATCTCTTTTTGACTAACTAAAAGACAGATGTCTTATACAGAAATATGTGGCTTCGTATGGGTTTGCAAGCCAATGCTTTTGTGCCCATTTGTGTGAACATTTAAATGATTTGAGCGTTGAACTATGGGCTCTGGGGTAAGACTCTTGATGTTATATTTGATGAAATAAAGACATTTGAAATGAAACTAGGGCGTTTTTCACAGGGATCTAGACGATGGGAGATTTAGATATTTTCCAAATCAAAAGAGGTACCTCAATCGTCTCCAAAAGGATGACAAAATAGACCACCAATATCTTCAAAAACTATTTTTAAACGTCATTGGATCAACTGTCAGCAGTTCTCTTTATTTGTTAATCTCAGAGAATTAGAAAAGAGACAGCAAAGTTTATGAAGTATCCGGACAGCATAAAACTTGATGAACTAAAGTTATAGATTATTTTTTGTGGATAGATATAGATAATTACTTTCCTTATATACATGAAAGTATTGTGAAGGGGTCGAGTTTTCGGCGGGAGAGCACGTTTCAAGCATCCCTGATCACGAATCAAATATTTTTAAAGTGATGTCTGTGTGTGTGTGTGTGTGTGTGTGTGTGTGTGTGTGTGTGTGTGTGTGTGTGTGTGTGTGTGTGTGTGTGTCAGTGAGTCTGTGGAGACGATAACTGACGAACGAATGGACCGATTCGAACCAAATTTGGTACAAAAATCACAATCCGTAAACACTGGAATCCTATTGTTTTTATACGGAATCGAATGTTCAGAACCCCCCTAAATTTTCGAATGAAATTTTGAAAAAATCGTCAAAAAATCAAAACCATTAATAAAGTTACGCAAATAGACATTGCTCATGTAATGTTTCATTAGAAAACGATTGACATAAATTTTAGAACGCTAACATGAACCGTTCTCGTGATATTGTACATTTTTCAGAAAAATTATCAAAAAGTCATATAAAATAAAAAAAATATATTTCCTGTTGAGAAACATGTTCACTTTTCATATGTAATACCATGTGATAAATTGGGTGACATCATTCTCGTGGATCTAGCTCGTTCCATTCATGAAAAAAGATACTTTGAGTAACATTTTTGTATTTGAACGCCAATAGTCATTTATCTGCTGTAAGAATAACTTATTTCTTAGTGCATAACGCTTGGCGAGATTTTGGCGACGAACTTGGCGAAATGTCGCCAACTTGGCGACTTTTTTTGAAATGCAATTGATTGATTTACAAAGTAGCTCAATTTGGAGGAAGAAATTTGTTGACCTTAAAGCTGTCTTGGAAAATATTGGTAAAAGAGCGATTATAGACGGGAGTAACAGAAAGAAGTGCGAAAAACGAGATATGTAGGGCTTGAAATATTTTTCCAGAAACTTTTGTATGTTTAAAAAATATCTTTCAACAATATTGCTATCCATTTTTGCATCTACATATTCTTGTGAATCATTGTTCTCTTTTGAACTTTGTTAAGTCTCGTAATAGGAGTAACCTTACAGATGAAACTATAGTAACGCATGCATATCTCTGAAGATTACAAAATATAAGCCTGATATGGAGTATCTGTCATAAGTCAGCAGGCAAAGTCTCATTGATACTAAGTGCATAGAAGTCCGCCATTTTTCTTTTTCTAAATTTGGTTTGATGTTTTCTGGTTAAAAAATGCTAAAAATTAACTTCTGCTTAATATATTATGTACATGAAATACCATACTGTTTTCCATGTAATTTTTATGTATTACCCAGAAGGGATTAAGAATGGACAAAAGAATATATTTAACTTCCCCTCCCCTAAATATGTCCATAATCGCGGCTATTTTTCACAACAGGGATTGAAACTATATAGTATCATGATCAATGAGCCATAAATAAACACTTTTTGCACGATTATTCCTAATTTTGTACTGTACTACCATGTTAAAAAAATATATAAAATTTCAAATAAATTTCGAAATTTCGGCTCGAATTTAAAAATAAATTCTATCTAGTTCTAGATTTTTTGGTAACCAAGCTGGATATAAAGTTTCATGAAAATCCATTAATATTTGTGGCCGCTAACCTGCATACAAGAAATCGACCACAGACATACAGATAGACAGAAGGACATCACTCCTAAAATAATCAAAACGTGTTTTAAACGAAGTTTTAAAATATATGTTGGCATCAAAATTTCGAAATCGAAAATTTTCGTGAAAAAAAACAATACTTTCTTAATACTACGTATGAGAAAATAAAAATATGTTCCTCAAAATTTCGGCAGACTTGAAAAAATTTTGCATCAAAGTTTTGGCGATTTTGGCACGCACACTTAAAAAGGTTGCACACCGTATAGTAGCTATATCAGACGTGACTACACGTAAAAAGAGTATATAAACTAGTCAACTTTTTGGCTAGCTATAAATATCTGAAAGTGGACTTACTGCTGAGGTACCTAATTTTTTTTTATATCAATAACATCTATGGTTAGCGTATCTCTGGTAGAAAAACGGAGCATTACAAAAAATGCAAACGCTTTGGACGATTATACCCCCAAACCAAATAGATAAAAATGTAAATATTTTTTTTTGTTTTGTTTTTTTCGGAAATAAGTTTCAGATTATGAATATTGTGAGAAGCCAAGAATAACCATAGAAAAACAGAAAGCAGTTTTAGGTATGTTTTGGCTCTTGTACAGCCATAGACCTCCGAGTAGAACCATCCCAGCTAAAAAATTCGAAAACAAAGCCATTAAGATTTCGTCACCACCAGATTATGTTCGGGAAGGCAGAATAAAGGCATTAGAACTGTCATCAAACGCGAGGGGAACTAAGATTGCAAGAATAAAGCTCGCGTGGAGGTCTTTGCGTCATTGAATTCTCAGACAAAATTCGAAGGAATAGGCTACGGTGGTCTGATAATCAGGGTGTAAGATATATAGGAAAGTACACCACTCCAGAGGAGCAATTCCACGCTAGACACCCGTCAGAGAAGTCGCATTGAGAGAAGCTCGCGAGGCGAGCAGATGATACGGAGCACTCAAATGCCTCTCGTCATTTCAGAGACATGAATAATGTAGAGTTTGCATAATAACGCGGAGAATAAATATTTCGCATGAACGCAAGCTCCATGTCTAATTTGTTGAATACCCAGCTTTATTAACACTTTACAACATAGTTGAAAAGTGTTTATGAATTTGTTCATTCTGTCCGTCTGCCTGTGTGTCCGTTAGCACGATAACTGCCGTAAAAATGACTTTATCAAAATAAACTTTTAGTATGTTGTTCAGACGGTCTGTAGGACCTATGGGAATATAAATGAATAATAACACCCAATTAGTTTTGGATTGAACCCGGGTTGAAAAAATGAAATACACTGAATCCTATGGTCCTAATTTTTCAAACATTTTTTAAGCAAATTTAAATTTCACAAATTGCTTCGAAAGTTTTAGGGAATATTCAAATTATCCCATAAAAAATATGAAAAAAATTTCAGCAAAATATATTTGGTAGTTTTTTAAATAAAAATTAAAATAATAATTGAACCCATATTATATGAAGAGATCACGTGACCCAGTTCAAAATAAAATATGGTACCTATCTTGTGTCAAATTCGTGATTTTTAAATTTATTTTTAATTTATATTTAGTGTTGTATGCGTCCTAAAACAGCTTTATTTTTGCTTAATTTATGTGCATCTACATTCTGAAACAATGCAATTACAATATATTTGAGCATAAATGATCATCAAACTTTGATTATTTCTACAACGAAGTATAATTTTCACTTATAGCAAATGTAAACACCAAAAGATGTAGGATGAATTGTATAAGAATTACTGCATTTCTTTAATGAAAAATTATTTAGCTCTAGAGTCCTCAATATATATGATATGAATGAAACATTAATTGATTTTACATAGAGAAGCAGACGGTTTTTTCGATGAAGTTTTAAGCATAGAGTTAAATTACTTGCACCTCCATGGTTTTAAGTTTTTAAATAAAATAAATTATTGTAGTATTGTGATGAATGAAAGGAATGGAAAACAGTTTATGAATAAAATGCTGCTTTTATATAGAGAGCCAGGCGATTTATATTTCGATGGCTTCATTTGAATAAAGTTCATTTGTTTTCGATGAAGTTTTCAAATATAATTAATTATTGTAGTATTGCAATAATTTAAAAAAATATTACCGCTGAATGTATCGCATTTTAGAGATGTTTAAACCAGGCAATTTATATTTCAATGACGTCATTTGAATAAAGTTCATTTTTTTCGATGAAGTTTTAAGTTTTGGAAATTTAATAAATTAATACGCTATTGTGATAATTTTAAAAATATTACCAAGGAATGTATCGCATTTTAGAGATGTTTAAATAAAATTTCATTGCAGTTGGAAAGTGTTTCATAATCAATGCTTTATGCATGATTGATCTTTCTTGTTTCTTTTAGTGCACTCACCGATTCGACAAACACGCACTTCCGAAAAGCAGATGAAGTTCAACTAGAACCAAAGGGTTTTTATTCTCGGGTGATTACCATGACTTCGGGACACCAGCTGGACTATTTGGAGTCCTTGCAAACAGCGATTCCAACATACAAGGTGATCCAAAAATCCCTGGCACATTTTAAAATTGAATATAAACTCAAGTAATTGCCATACGATAGTGAGTTTTGGACTAAAATGATTTTCACGTTGAAAAGTTTTGGTTAAGCAAATAAAAAATTTAGTTCTAAACTTTGCCAATAGATGGCGCTACCTGCTCAAATGTTCGTATATCTGCATTGGAAATGGAGTACCGTTTGGATGTGGTTCGAACTACAAAGGGCGCACATATTGAAATATCGTAGCGGATAAAAAAAAAAAAAAAAAAAAATGCTCTGTAACTACCTGTCTTCAGTTTTTATGATTTTTTATTTGTATTTTTAAAGTACAGCGCCATCTATGGGCAAAGTTTGGAACTAAATTTTTTTATTTGCTTCAACGTGGAAAACGTTTTATTCCAAACCTCACTATCGTACGGCAATTACTTGAGTTTATATTCAATTTTAAAATGTGTCAAGGACTTTTGGATCACCCTGTATATCAACCGTTTATAACAAATATATAAAATTAGTTTCAATATTTTAATATTTTGATCTCTTCTTTCGGAAAAAAATCTTTAAAAAAGTAGCCGTCCGAGTGGTTTTTTTTTCTCATTTTTCTAACTTTCACTCCAAATACATAGTAAACTATGAAATATGGATTTAAATAGTAAACGAGAAAAATGTATACTAGAAAATTTAGTATTAAAATCTATATTTATTATTATAAAAGGCTCTTATAGTTTTCTAATAATCGTGCCGTCAAGTTGAAGAAGATTGAAATTTTTCCGTTTTCAAATTTGTAATGCTTACATCTCAAAAACTGAAAGAACTAGCTTTAAACAATAAGCAAGAATTTGTAACGCTATGTATGCCCTACACGTGTATATAAATGGAGTTTGGATCGAGCTCTATTTTTTCTTAAATAAAAATTTTAAAAAGTGTCTGTCCGAACGTGTTTTTTTTTTTTCTTATTTTCTCATTTTTCGTACTTTTACTCGAAATATCTTCGAAACTGTAAAAGATAGAACCATTTCGGCTCCATCGGAATGGAACTACCGCCGATTTTTATTATTATTATTATTATTATTTAAATTATTCAAAAGAAAATAAAAGTTTTTCAAAATTTAAACTATTCACAAATTCAATAAAAACATTTTTAAGTTTAATTAATTATTGAAAGTCAAATAAAAGAATTGCCAAAATTTAAATTATAGAAATGTCAACAAAATCCTTTTAAAATTTAAATCATTTAAAAATAAACAGAAGAGGAATCATATCAAGCTCAATTGATATTCAAAAGATATTCTGTTACTATGACAGCCATCTTGCCAATGTACGAATATTGTTTATATGAAAACAAAACTGAGTAAATAAGCAATCACAGTCTTCACTGTGCTTTCAATTTAACTTTGCCCGGAGTATCGGAAAGGGAATAAATACATCCCTTATAACGTCACTGACATGACAGCCAATGTGAGCGTATCACATTTTGAGGTTTAATCGATTAAAAGTTATTGTTCTCAACGGTAACGTTTGTTAGTGCTGCAAAAAGTTTTTGATCTCAGAACAATGTTGTTTAAACAAAGGGTTTGGAAAATAAGAATTACATTGTTATGAAGCAACCGTATGTTTTCTAAAATACCTTACATGACATGTCTCGCATCTAAGTCTGTAAAGCCTGGCGAATATTCGCATTTATAATTAATGTCTCTCTAAAATCAATAATTCTGCTTAATAATCTCATCATTGCCCGTTAGTTATTCGACTAATACACCTGTGCTTCCAATGAAATATTTACTAGTATTCCACCAGAAAGTTTGATCGCCTCGCATCTACTCTTACAAAGTCAGATTTGATGATGTTGTCGTATTGGCGGTCATTGAGTTTTGTGCAAAATGATGTCTTATTGTTAACATTATGATCAATAGAGTCGTTCGGCGAATAGTCTTTATAACTTTCACTTTTTTGGGGCTCTGCCATCTTACCCATGCTTCTAAAGCAAGATTAATAAGGCACATACCACAGGATTTGATTACATCGCAGAAGAATACAAGTCTACAATCAAACCACTCGTTTGGTGTCAGTAGGACTACCGAAGTTGGGACGTCTCCAAATCAGTCAGGAGAAGACTTTGCTCATTCTTATGATAAAATAAAAATTTTAAAGGCCACCCCAGAAGTAATAAATCACTGGATTCCTCTGAGTAACAGCACTGTTCCAGTCATAATTGCGGAAGGACCTGTGCAAACGCTCTATAATCAGTTCATGGCCAACCCTGGTAGTTATGCCAACCCTGGTAGTTATATCCACAAAAATAGGATACTATTGCAAGTGAAAAATAAAATTACTTCAGGAGATTTTTATAGAAATGTCGTTCCGTTGGTAAATCAAAATCCACTGGAAACTTCTAAACAGATTATTAGTTCTAGAACTCATGACGGAGAAACCGACGTTTTGCTGTATGATCTGACTCCAAAAAAGCACACCGGCAATAAAAAACTTTATAATTTAACAAAACTGTATAATATTCAACTTAGAAATAAATACAGATCGCCACATAATTCCTTGACTGTAAATACTGAACGTAAAAGTCCACGTTTTCTACAGAAGCAGAACGAGTATTTTAAATTTTATCCCAATCTCAAAGGGCAGGAACAACCAAAAGACTTTCCAAGAAATGGCATAAATGTCTTTAATGCATTTCCGCAAGCAAATACTTTTCCAGAAATAAAACGAAGTTCAAATGAGAACTTACCTTCTACTGTAAGATCTCCCATCGAAAGTGGTAAACTTCAAAGACAGCTCACGAAACGTACAGATGCAGAAGTAGATATGATATCTCCAGGAGAATTTTATAAGAAATATTTTCTTCCGAAAGGAATAACTCAAGTTACAAATGGTGTGACGCAAAATCAGCCAGCATATGCTTTAAGATCGCCACAGAATAAATATATATTTCCAGCTAATACCATCTCTAAGGAGCAACCAATATCTGGACGACGGCAGTTTAAAATCCCCTATCCATCCCAAGAAAAGGAGAAACGAAAAACTGGTAAAGTTTCGTCAAATCTCGATTATAACTCTGACGATACGAAAGTGATACACTCATTGACAAAGACTTTGGTTTTTGAATGGGATGGTGGGAAACACGATAAGAAAATAAATCCTCCTATTTCGCCTTCAGATGTATTTGTAATACAGCAAAATGAGAAAACAGAAAGTAGGAATCAAATTCCACATTCTGCAGTGGTTATTGAAGATATGCGTCCCAGAAATGGAGAGCATACGAATCAAATTTACAGTTCAAAACTTCGATTCAATAATCGCATGGAATCATCCTATAACCACAATATAAGTAAAGAAATAAAGGAATTGCCTTCTGATGCACTGCCGGCAAAGATATATTCCGTTCAAGATATAATAAGAGGTTCAAATAATGATCATCAAGAACACCATTATGACTCATTGATAATGCAGATTGGTTTAAAAGATAATTCCAATGTATCCGCTGAAAATAACTCGGCACCTAGTAACTTGAACTCTATCATATCCGGTAAAATATTGCATGAGTCGAATTGGGCTATGAAATCAGACAGCTTGCAACATATCAACGAAGTGGAACATTCTAACTTTACGACATCGAAGGAAAATAGTTCTCTGCTTAGAAACTTAAAAAAAGATTTCATACGCGTTCAAATATTTGGAGAATTTTTAAGTCTTGATGCTTTAGAACAACAGAGAAAAGAATGGAAGACGAGTGATTTTGAAGCGAAGACGAGCCATCAGATCACCAAGCAAGCGCAAAATACGAGACATGAAGTGATGTTCATTATTATGGGACTTGTAGGTGTCACTCTTTTCATTCTCTTAATAGCTTTCTCTGCATTTATCATTACCAGACACAGAAAAAGGAAAAACAGGAAATCTGAAAAAACAAGGAAGACTGAACAATTTCCAACAAGAAAAATTAGAGACATTGGTTTTGATAAGCAACACAAACAAGAGGTATTGAAATTAAAAAGAAATGCTGATGGGAACTTTATAATATTCTCTAAAAGGGCAACAAATGGTAGCAACGGAATAAATATACTAAGAAAGACGAAAAGCAACGAAAATGACTATGAACACATCCTAAAAAGCATGAAAGACGAAAAACATTTAGATATTTCTACTGTCACAAAGAGAAATGGGTCTGTTCAAGAATTCGAAGGAGATGAAGACTTTGAAGATTTTCAAGATACAGATGAAAATAGTAGTCTATCTGACACAGAACTTCAACTTTCTTCCTCGTCAAAAGAAGAAAGGGAGTTTAACAAAACCATTAGAAAAGTTTCAAACAATGACGTGAAAGTTAGAGAGGAAACGAAGTTTGAAGAAAATACCGATGAAAATGAGTTTCAAAGCTCACCTGAAAGTGAAGAAGATAAACCACTACATTTCAGTCAAGGCAATCTAAGGGGAAATATGGATGAGGTAAACTTTGAAAGAAGTGGCACATCTGAAACTATAAAACATTTCGATGAAGAAAAAGAGCTATTCAAGCAAGACGATGTTAAGGATAAACAAGAACAATGTTCTTCACTAAATGTTCTTCAACAGTTTCAGAATAGTGATCATTCTGACATTCTTCCGGAGCGTGAAGAAAACTATAACAACTGTAACGATATAATTTCGAATCAAAACAACGACAGTGAAATAAAGAAAGAACAGACTGTAAAAACTCAGGATGGTGATGGTAATCAAGCACAAAATATGGTAAATTATGAATTCACCGTTATAAATGATATCGGTAGTCCTTGGAATCATATCCTTAAAAATGTCAAGCTTCGCGCTGAACTAGAGAAGAATGTGCATAAATATGAATCGATTTATTACACGAATAATGAGAACGCTAGATATATGCAACGCAAAGAACATAACTTCGAAAAGAAGCATTTTACGGAAGTTCAAATGCACGCCTCTCGGGTAAACAGTCATGCAGATTCTTCGCAGCTGCAAAATGTAGACACTAAAGGCAATTTCGATGAAAGCATTTATCAGGAAAACAACACCATAGACGAAACATCAAAATATCCATTTGTGTACAGCGCACAAGGTGCTGTACGAAATAATGCATATGATTTGAAAGATAAAAGTAGACAGGCGATGGCATGCCCATGGGATGGAATTCTCGCAAATGTCAAAACACGAGCCGTTCTTTCTAAAATGAAAAATAGCAATCTATACAACTGCAAGAAAGACTTTCAAAGCGTTACGGCAGTTCAAGCTAACGATCAGAAAAATTCTGGAGATGCACCTGCGTACGAGAGGCATACAGATGTTTATAATTCATTTCCTTGCACAACAAGGGAAGTTAATTCAAAAGAAATCAGTACGACTGTGCAAAATCGTGAAGATTTTGAGAATCGCAAGGTTGCGCCAAGGGATACCTTTCCAAAATCTCGCGACAATTTCAAAGATTCCGACAGCATGGTGGATTCTGATTGGAAATTTTCAAATCAGTCCCAGCAGTCATCGAATTACGATGACTGTAATTCAACATCTTCAAGTGAAGAGAAATCTAATTTTAGACGAAGTCATAACGTACAGTATACCAATTCTAACCTCGAATGGATTTAACGCAAATCAGTAAACACATAAGAATATTGTAAATGCATTTGCATCATGAATTTTATTTGGTGCCTCTCTAATCTTCACGTATTTAAATCAACCTTTCATCTGAAATACGTATTTAGATAATTTATTGCAGAGATAATTATTCCTATGTATGAAGAATCATGTTGAAATAAAATAGAGATGGTAAAATGAAAAGGAAATTATGTGCAATGTTTATGTTTCAAACGCATTTCATAAGCACAAACATACAAATAAATAGAATTAGCCACTTAGTATGTATTTTAAAGTATGGAATCATGCCCTAAAAAACAGTCAATGCCAGCTACTGGATAAATAACTTTAGTTTCTACATAATTATTAGAAAATGTTCCCGGGAGTTATATACAATAGCAAAATAAATAAATTTTAATCGTATAAATAACAGTGAAAATTGCATACAATCCGTGTACATCGGCACAACGGTCGTGATACGCAAGCTCCTCCCCCACCCGAATCAGAAAACCGAAATCCGTCACTTACGAAGACTCTGCGATCTACGTTAACAGACACAATTTAAATCTTAATTACAACAATCTCAGCACAATTAGACCAATTTATATATTGACCATATCTTCCGCAAACAACGTATTTTTTTATTATTTCCAATAGAACGAATTACGGGAACGTGTCTCGGGTCCTAAATAAGCGACCACTACTTATAAATAATGAAATTAGCGCTCGCTACCTAAATAGGCGGCCACTGTTTATAAATAATTAAATGAGTGATCGCTACTTAAATAATACATTCAAAATAAGTGGCCACTACTTATAAATAATTGAATAATATAAATAATTATAAATTAATATAAATAATAAATATATAAATTTATAAATTAATATAAATAATATAAATAATTATAAATAATTGAATACTTATAAATAATTGATATATATTCAGGCTCCATATCCTCTCCGAGAAAAAAATCCCGATGAGAGAGAAGGCATATTAAATAGGCTAATAGATGGCTGTAAGTCTCCACTCCCGTGTGAGAAAAGTGCTCGAAACTTCAATGGCGAACGTTCCTCTGATTTAAAAATGCAAAGAGTTCGTTCGAAAAAATTTTTTTTATAATTTATCATTGGATGGGTTAAGGACATTATTTTTTCTTCTGGAGCAATCTGTGATATTTTAAGTAACTGCTGTTAAGCTATAAACGGTAGAATACACGTCAGTTTTTTATATCGTAATATAAATATCGGGAAGGTTTAAAACGCACTAAGCGCATATATTTTTTAAAAACTCACGACGTCTATTAATTGTATGGATTGCGTTCAAAGTTTACTTGAAAAAAAAATTCCAGTACCTTCGATGGCGTCAGGGTAGAAACTCTGTGATAAAATGTTAGGTCGCTAAGGAATCGATTTGTGTGAATATCGCTCAAAATAGTTTTAAATCGTACTAAAACGTGAAATAACTAAAAAAAATAATAATAATAATAACTCCGAGGTACACCTACTGGGATTTTGAAGTACCAGTGCACCAAATTTCATTGCCGTATAACGCTTAAATTTCCAGCTACAGACTGCACACACACGTAAAATCACATACATCATACTTTATGTAAGAGTACTCTTCAAATTATAGACACACCCGAAATTTCAGCTTCTAAAATGTATAATGCGCTTCGGGAAATTTTTTTAAAGATGGATGTGAACAAATTCGATAAACTGGCGTTCTTACACGGATTTATAAGTTAATGGCTTTGTTAATTTTAATTCCCTATAATATCGTACAGAGAAATGGGCGGAAAAAATAAACACTTTCATGATTTCAGAATTCGTTTTAGGCGCTATCTGAAAGATGCCTGCCTGTGTTTATATGTGTGCTTGCATGTGAACATGATAAGATTTTAACTCTGTAGCTCTAGTATTCCCGTCCAGGGGGGTACATAAATCCGAGGAATCCGGTGTCTTTGACGCAGATTCTTCCAGGTGGAGACGGACGGTGTCTATTCATGACCTGAACCTAAACCCGTCGACGACTGGGGTCGAGACTTGGCGGGACCATATTCGGACCTCATCCTGTTAATGATTCTGCTGACCTTGCTCGCCTGGTTGTGTTCTCGCTGGGTGGGAGAATAGTACTTCCCCGCCTCCCATCCCAAAAACGTAAACCCTAAGCTGGTCGCTCGGGAAGGATGGTTAACCCATGAACATAGTAATTCAAGAATGAAAGTTCGGTACGAAATTTTATGTATAGATACATTAAGTGAAAACGAGAATGCACTGTGGACAACTTGAATACATTGTAGACACTATGACCAACCATGGCCACCTTTATCTAAAATGTCCGTTCATTTCCCCCTTTTCTATTGTTCAAAAGTGCAACCACGATATACTAACAAAAATTATGATGTGGGCAACACATGACTTTCCTTATATAATGCAATGAATTTACTACTTTTATAGTAAAAAAAAAAAATAGGTTTTTCTTATAGTAGATACTTATATTCTTTCCACGATATTGAATTTTCGGCAATGAGTCGTTATTTTCATTGACTTAGCGTCATTTTTATCTATTTGGCGATACTTTAATTAATTTGGCAATATTTCAAAAAGTCGCCAAGTTGGCGACATTTCGCCAAATTCGTCGCCAATATCTGGCCAAGCGTTATGGGCGGAGAAATGAGTTATTCTTATAGCAGATAAATGACTATTGGCGTTCAAATACAAAAGTATTACTCAAAGTACCTTTTCTCATGAATGGAACGAGACTAGATCCACGAAAATGATGCCATCAAATTTATCGCATGATATGACATATGAAAAGTGAGCACGTTTCTCAACAGTTAATATTTTTTATTTAATTTATGGTATTTTTTGATACATTTATTTGAAAAATGTGCAATATATCGAGAACTGTTAGTGCTAGCGTTCTAAAGTTTATGTCAATCGTTTTCTAAGGAAAAATTACATAAGAAATGTCTATTTGCGTAGCTTTATTAAAGATTTTGATATTTTGATGATTTTTTCAAAATTTCACTCGAAATTTAGGGGGGTTCTGAACATTCGATTATGTTTAAAAACAATAGGCTTCCAGTATTTATGGATTGTGATGTTTGTACCAAATTTCATTCGAATCGCTCCATTTGTTCGTGAGATATCGTCTCCACAGACTCACTGACACAAACACACACACACGCACACACACAGACATCACTTCAAAAATGTTTGATTCGTAATCAGAGATGCTTGAAACGTGCTCTCCCGTCGAAAACTCGAATTCGAATTTTCGACCCCGTTACAATACTTTCCTTATACATTATATATATAAGGAAAGTAAAAATGTTATATATCGCCATCTAGCGTTGACGCTAGAACAAGATGAAGATTTAAAAAACTATAGACGATATCAATTTGATATCTTGACATTTATACATTGATAGGTAGAAATTCCAACTTCGCTCAGGGTTATTGTAAAATTAAATCTGATTTGAATTTGCATACAATAAGATGTAAACAAACATGAGAAAATTCTTTATAGATATTAATATAAAATTTTTAATGAGAACATATGAAAATTTTAAATTTATTATGCTATATACAAAGTATATAATCCACAGCCAATATTTGCCATGTTTGATTGTATCAACTTGCAGTGATGGTTCTTTTTTGATCAATTGCTCATAATAAAGTTTAATAGTTTAATTTGTGCCTATATTATACAAGTGTACAAACTCTTTTTGTAAATTCAACAACTTCTTAATTATTAAGAACAAGTTAGATTTAAAATGGTCACACTTCAACCTCGATATGTTGACAGTTTAATTTGTGCTGAAATTATACATGTATATAAACTTTCTATGAAAAGCCTCTGCTTCACTTCATTTTTTCCGACGATTGACTTCCGAGGGAAATTTAAAAATCTGATTTGGGCAGCACATGACTTTCCCTGCAGACTTATATTCACGTTCTCTTTATTTTAATTAAATGTAATTCACTTTTAATTCAATTTTCGTTCTCATTCGATAACCGGACTTATTTTCAAAGGTGGCGTAGGGAAAGTACGAAAAACTAAAATATCTCGAGAACGGCTAGTCCTAGTGTAATGGGGTTGGTCTTATTCTTTTCGTCGTTAAAAATTACGTATTAAATCAGCATTTAATGGATATATTTGAGTATACCCAGTTTTTTATTTTAGATTTTGGCAAATTTTGCGGGCCATTTTGCAAAAAAAGGCAGGTTATTTTTTTCTAAATCGTACCAAAATCTAATCAGCACCAGGGTGACCCATACGTGACTCATCTACCGAATTTTGTGAAATTCGGTCCATTAGTTTTTCAGCTACAGTGGATACAAGCTTTTGCGGGCCATTTCACAAAAAAGGCGGGTTCTTTTATTCCGAATCGTACCCAAAACTAATCAGCACCAGCCCCGCCCACAAGTGACTTGGTCCATTAGTTTTTTAGTTAGAGTGGATACAATATCTGCACAGACAGACACCTAGACAGACAGACACACAGACACACAGACAGACAGACACACACACAGACGTCACGCTAAAAATGGTTTTTTTCGTATTCTAGAGGTCTCGAAACGTGTAGATCCGTCGAAAACTCGAGTTGCGATTTTCGGCATGATTCCAATACTTTCCCTATACATTACCATGTATTGCAGGGAAATTAAAAATCTGATGTGGGCAGCACATGACTTTCCCTGCAGACTTGTATCCACGTTCTCTTTATTTTAATTAAATTCATTTCACTTTTAATTCAATTTCCGTTCTCATTCGGTAACCGGACTTGTTTTCAAAGGTGGTGTAGAGAAAATAAGAAAAACTAAAATATCTCGAAAACGGCTAGTCCTAGTGTAATGGGGTTGGTCGTATTATTTTCGTCGTTAAAAATTACGTATTAAACGAGCATTTAATGGATATATTTGAGTATACCTAGTTCTTTAGTTTAGATTTTGACGATTTTTGCGGGCCATTTTGCAAAAAAAGACAGGTTATTTTTTTCCGAATCGTACCAAAATCTAATCAGCACCAGGTTGGCCTACAAGCGACTCATCCACCAAATTTTGTGAAATTCGGTCCATTAGTTTTTCAGTTAGAGTGGATACAAGCTTTTGCGGGCCATTTCACAAAAAAGGCGGGTTCTTTTATTCCGAATCGTACCCAAAACTAATCAGCATTAGCCCCGCCCACAAGTGACTTACCTACAAAATTTTGTGAAATTCGGACCATTAGTTTTTTAATTAGAGTGGATACAAAATCTGCACAGACAGACACACAGACAGACAGACAGACACACAGACAGACAGACACACACACAGACGTCACGCTAAAAATGGTTTTTTCGTATTCTAGAGGTCTCGAAACGTGTAGATCCGTCGAAAACTCCAATTGTGATTTTCGGTATGATTCCAATACTTTCCCTATACATTACCATGTATTGCAGGGAAAGTAAAAATACTTATACATCCTTTCATGCTATTTGATGTACAAAAGAGCAAGCACTACACAATAAACCATAGTAAAGGCTAGATATTACAATTTAAAAAAAACTGATGTGGGCAGCACATGACTTTCCTTATAACGCAATGAATTTACTACTTTTACAGTATGAAAAATCTGATGTGGGCAACACATGACTTTCCCTGCAGACTTATATTTACGTTCTCTTTATTTTAATTACAATTAATTCACTTTTAATTCAATTTCTTTCTCATTTGATAACTGGACTTCTTTTCAAAGGTGGCGTAGAGAAAATACGAGAAAACTAAAATATCTCGAGAACGGCTAGTACTAGTGTAATGGGGTTGGTCTTATTATTTTCTTCGTTAAAAATTACGTATTAAACATGCATTTTATGGATATATTTGAGCATACTTAGTTTTTTATTTTAGATTTTGGCGATTTTTGAGGGCCATTGTGCAAAAAAAGGCAGGTTATTTTTTTCCGAATCATACCAAAATCTAATCAGCACCAGGGGGTGTCCACATGTGACTTACCTACCAAATTTTGTGGAATTCGGTCCATTAGCTTTTCAGCTAGAGTGGATACAAGCTTTTGCGGGCCATTTCGCAAAAAAAGGCGGGTTATTGTATCCCAAATCATACCCAAAACTAATCAGCACCAGACTCGCTCACAAGTGACTTACCTACTAAATTTTGTGAAATTCGGTCTAATAGTTTTTTAGTTAGAGTGGATACAAAATCTGCACAGACAGACAGACAGACACACAGACACACAGACACACACACACACACTTATTTACCAAATTTTATGAAATTCGGTCCATTAGTTTTTGAGTTAAGAGTGGATACATACATTGCACAGACAGACAGACACACACACTCAGACGTCACGCTAAAAATGGTTTTTTCGTATTCTAGAGGTCTTGAAACGGGTAGATCCGTCGAAAACTCGAGATGCGATTTTCGACATGATTCCAATACTTTCCCTATACATTACAATGTATTGCAGGGAAAGTAAAAATAGTTTATTCTTATAGTAGATACTTATATTCTTTCTAAGATATTGAATTTTCATCAATTAGCCTCCATTTTCATTGATTTAGCGCCATGTTTATCCATTTGGCGAGATTTTCTTTAATTTGACAAAATTTAGAAAAGTCGCCAAGTTGGCGACATTCCGCCAAATTCGTCGCCAAAATCTCGCCAAGCATTATGGATGGAGAAATAAATTATTTTTATAGCAGATAAATGACTATTGGCGTTCAAATACAAAAGTATTACTCAAAGTATCTTTCCTCATGAATGGAAGCTCCTCATGAATGGAGCTAGATCCACGAGAATGATTTCACCCAATTTATCGCATGATATTACATATGAAAAGGGAACATGTTTCTCAGCAGTTAATATTTTTTTTAATTTATGGAATTTTTTGATAAATTTATTTGAAATATGTGCAATATCTCGAGAATGGTTCATGCTAGCGTTCTAAAGTTTGTGTCAATCGCTTTCTAAGGAAAAATTACATAAAAAATATCTACGTGCGTAACTTTATTAAATGTTTTGCTTTTTTGACGATTTTAATTCTTGTACCAAATTTCATTCGAATCGCTCCATTCGTTCGTGAGATATCGTCTCCTCAGACTCACACACACACACAGAGAGAGAGAGAGAGAGAGAGAGACATCGTCTCAAAAATGCTCAGTTCGTGATCAGGGATGCTTGAAACGTGCTCTCCCGTCGAAAACTCGAATTCGAATTTTTGACTCCATCATAATACTTTCCTTATACACTATATAACAAAAAAATCGACGCACCAAGAAGGAGTTGGCCGATTGTGAAAAAAAATTGGTGAATGTGAAGAACATACATAGAAAAAGAAACGATTGAAATTTCAGAACAATTTAATGATTTAGAATTTGACCGTATACAAAGGGAAAAAGTCAATAAGGCGTTGGTCCACCTCTAGTCTGGATGCAAGATGTCACCCGGCGTGGCATAGACTGATAAAGTTCACAGATGGTGTCCTGCGGAAGGTCTTGCCAAATTGTCTCCAATTGTTGGGCTAAATCGTCAACATTCCGGGCTGGTTACAATCGCCTTCCCATAACGTCCCATATGTGCTCTATGGGAAAGAGATCAGGAGACCTAGCTGGCCAAGGAAGCGTTGGGAAAGCTTGAAGACAATTCATAGCAACACGTGCCGTGTGCGGCCGGGCATTATCTTGTTGAAAAGTATGACCGGGGTGTCGCAAAAGGAATGGTAACACAACCGGTTGTAGAATGTTGTATACGTACCGCTGTGCGGTCGGTGTGCCAGAAATGACTACGAAAGGGATCCGGCCATCAAGGGAGATGGCACCCCAGACCATACCCACCTGTAGATATACACCTGCCCAGATATACACCTGCTGAATGCGCAGTTCCGATGCGCTGGAGCTCCCACTCTTTATTCATTGGACACCAAATTTTATTCATTTACATGTTCGCTCAAAATGATTTTCAATAGAAATTTCATTACAATCGGGCAACTCCTTGGTGCGTCGATTTTTTTGTTATAAAGTATACAGTATACTATATATAAGGAAAGTAATACAAGAAAATAAGTCGGAAAATTTTAAAACAAGATCAAAATCAAATAAATATAAGGAATCATCCAAGGTAAAATACGTACTCAAATGGAAAAACAACAACGCTGACCACCTAGAGATCATTCATGAGTTGGGATTGTTGCCTTATTTTGCAAAGCAAAGAACAGGCATTTTAGATAAAGGTAGCTATGGATGGACTAATGACTCGGTTTTGTCTTCATACGCCCATTATGTGTGCATTGAATGGATGGTTTCCATAGCAACAAAATTCAAAATGAAAACAAAATTATAAAATACTTTTATTAGTGGAATTATTAAACAACGTGAATATATTACTTTCCTTATATACATAGTATAGTGTATAAGGAAAGTATTGTGACGGGGTCGAAAATTCGAATTCGAGTTTTCAACGGGAGAGCATGTTTCAAGCATCCCTGATCACGAATCAAATTTTTTGGGGTGACGTCTGTGTGCGTGAAAGTATGTGTGTGGTGTGTGTCAGTCAGTCTATGGAGACGATATCTCACGAACGAATGGAGCCATTCGAATGAAATTTGGTACAAAAGTTGCAATCCATGAATACTGGAAGCCTATTGTTTTTAAACGCAATCGAATGTGCGGACCCCCCCCCCCCCCGCCCTTAAATTTTCGAGTGAAATTTTGAAAAATCGTCAAAAAATCAAAACCTTTAAAAACTTACGCAAATAGACATTTTTTATATAATTTTTCTTTAGAAAACGATTGACATAAACTTTAGACCGCTAGCATGAACCGTTTTTGAGATATTGCACATTTTTCAAATAAATTTATCAAAAAATCCCATAAATTAAGAAAACATATTAACTGTTGAGAAACATGTTCACTTTTGAGAAGTAATATCATACGATAAAGTTGGTGACATCATTCTCGTGGATCTAGCTCGTTTCATTCATGAGAAAATATACTTTAAATAATACTTTTGTATTTGAACGCCAATAGTCATTTATCTGCTATAAGAATAACTTATTTCTCCGTCCATAACGCTTAACGAGATTTTGGCGACGAATTTGGCGGAATGTCGCCAACTTGGCGACTTTTTAAAATGTTGTCTAATTAACGGAAATCTTGCTAAATGGATAAAAATGACGTTAAATCAATGAAAATGACGACTCATTGACGAAAATTCAATATTTTGGAAAGAATATAAATATCTACTATAAGAAAAACCTATTTTTTTATTGTAAGAATAGTAAATTCATTGCATTATATAAGGAAAGTCATGTGTTGCCCACATCAGATTTTTTTTACTGTAAGAGTAGTAAATCCATTGCATTATATAAGGAAAGTCATATGCTGCCCATATCAGAGTTTTTTAATTTTTAATGCAGGGATCAGTGGACTTGAAGTATAACCCCCATCGGTTTAATACTGGACCTTTTTTGTTTTCAGCTATTATAGAGATTAATTTATGGACTATACTTAGCTCCAGCTATTAATAGCGTATAATGTATGGACTATACTTACTTCCAGTTATTAATAGCGTATAATGTATGGACTATACTTAGTTCCAAGGAAAGTCCTTAAGCACTCTCTTCGTAAGGAAAGTTCCATTAGAATATACGTTGGATTTATCTATAGTAAAGTGACCATGCCCGATCGAATGAAAAGGATTGGCAGCGTCCCTGACGAAGAATTTAAAAAGTTAAGATTACGAACTCGACAACAAAGCAAGATTGTTACACAATATTTATTATTACACAAGATTATACAACAGAAACAGACTATTACACAGTTGTAGAGCACTTCCCGGCCGTCCAAACTGTTACCTTATACCTTTCTGGTAGGTCGGACGGTCTGGGTCTCAACAACAAAAATATTTGTAGAGCTTGCGCAATGTGCACGAATCGACACTAAAACTGTTGCAGAAGAAATTTATTTGACACAATAGGGTTATTAGCAAATGGTTGTCCTATTCAGGATTGCCAAAATAAACAACACATTCATGCGCAGAAATCTAATGCACATCCTTTTCAAAATGTTCCTGGTCAGCAACAGTGTACATTTGAATTCGAAAAAGAATTTGACCGCGAATTTCTGGATAGAATTTTTTGAAATCCGAGGCAAAACTTCGAAATTTTATATTTTCTTAACATTGCAGCATGCAGCATAGGACAAAATTTGACATAATTGTACATAAAAGAAGTTGTGTAAAATAACCGCGATACAATTTTTGTGTCTCATTATTGCCTCCCCCCCCCCTCGAAGGGTACATTGTCAAACTTAGTATCAATCGAAATATTTTTTCAAGCTCTTTAAAATGAAGAATAGCATGCTATAACTGGGATCATTTGTAGTAACGCAATACAGATTTATCAAATTTACTCTTTCAAAATTTGCAAAAAAGAAAAAAAAAACCACAAGCTACTTAAAAATGGATTTTAATATGAGAAAATCAAGTATAGCCACACACCAGTTAATTTGACAGGTATCCCATGATGATGAGATAAACAAACTCACAGACAGACAGTTAGATGTATTTTCAATTTTATTTATATGGATAAAAAATTTCAATTTCTTAAAGATATTATCAATAGTAAGAAATCGTAACAATTAAAATGCTACACTAAAGTTATGAAAGTAAAATAATAATGTGAAATGTAATATTTCATACATCAAATAGCATATTTTTGACAGTTTGATAAGAAGTAATTGCATATAAAAGAAAATTTAAGCATATTTTTGGTTGTCTTTGATTTTAACGCATATAAAAGATTTTGTATCTTGATATATTGCATGTATATTTTTTATTATTTGTTATGGCATGCTAAAATTAAAAAGAATAGGTTAAGAAATAATTGGTGTTTAAGTTGTGAACAATTTTTAAACGTAGCGAAAAAACTGTTATTATGTTATTGAAAGTTGTTAAAATTACTTAAAGAAGCAAAGTAACTAACTTACAATTTCAAGTTACCATTGCATGTTTCAATATATTAGTTAATGTTATTTTAGTAACACAATGATAATTTAACCTTTCTTACATTTTCAAAAATGTTAATGCCAAAAAGTTCTATTATACAGCTTTATTAAATTTGCAAAGCCCCTGTATTTCAAACTTTATAATTAACAAAAATGTTTACTATTTGTTAATGTGTGTTAGTGAAAGTGGAATATATGATGGGCTATATTAGAAAACTTGAAATTCTACTGTTACGAACATGTAAAATGCCTTCGCTGGAGGATCGTTTGAGAACCAGAACGGGAAAGCACTTCTACAGGTAACTATTCCTATTACGTCAATTTAGGGTTGCTACATTTGAACACTCGGGGGGCAGAGAGGCATGGTTTGGCGCCTTTTCGAATGTACGAGAACTTTCTCAAAATAACGAATATTCTGGGAGATACGAGTCCCTTCTGGAAGTTTCTACGGATTGTATCCCGTGTCCCTCTATTTATAAGTAATATTTATCTAAATTTCATTTTCGAAACGCATTTTCAAACTCAAATTTCGAAACGCAAATTTCATTTTCGGGCGCCAAGAGGATAAACGCCCATTTTCTAACGGCCCAATTTTCACTCCCGGTATGCCGATCTATACAGATTTTTATTTTGGTATTTTACGGGTTACGTCGGGTAGGGTACGTACCCTTACGGGTTACGTCGGGTAGGGTTTGGTATTTTCCGGGTTACCGACTCCTCTTAGGTCTTTTAGTGGATGACCAGGATAAAGTAGCCTCATAGAGCATGGACACGTGATGCCACACGTACAATTTTGCCCTTATGTTTTCAAAACAAAATACTCGTTTGTTTAGAAGTATGGAAATTTTCATTATTTCTGTATTAAAAACGATTACTTTATAAACTTACAATCGTTTAACCTGTATTTTTAATAGGATATATCTAAATTTATCTTCTTTGACGGATATTTTTATTAACTGGAAAATAAAATATTCACTTTCATTAAATTATATACATTTTTCACGAATTATATACAGAATCATATCACGAATTATATATAGTTTTTCACGAAAAATCATTATGTATTTTTCCCTTCTCGCTAGCATATACATTGCTGAATTTACTAGTACATGTATACAACTTTAGAACACTAGTTAGTGACTACGGTAAAAATGATTAGTAGCCAGGGCCCTCGCTAAGACTTATCATTGGGGGGATAAGAGCCGATAAAATTGCCAAGTCAAGTAATGATTTTTACCAACTTAAGTAAAGTCTGGGGAGTTTTTTTGCACCGATAACACATTTTATATCGATATTTCATTCATCGATATATAGGTATGATTAATGTATCCATAATGTCTCTCAATACTCAAATATCTTAAATTTTTTTGCATAATACTATATCATAAAATTGCCAGGACAGAAAAAAATTTTACCCTACCCCTAATTTGGCACTCATATTTGACAGATAATCAGAAAAACTTTTTGATCAAATTTGAGCCTCATCAACCAATTTGTGGCATTCTTTCCAAGTGATGGTAAAGACAGATTCAATCCCCATTGGTATAAATAATTTCAGTACTTAGAACACAGTACAATTAAAGATTGTGCATACTGATTTGTGTGCTTTTTGTTTTCTCATAGAGAAGGTCAAGAGAAGAGTGAAGATGCATGGTCGAAGATTGGAGTAAGAAATTGGAGGGAAATGAGGAGTGCCGGAAAGCAAAAATTAGGAAAATTACAAACTCACTTTTCATCTATTACACAGATCAGCACTCCACCACTATTGTGACTTTTTAATACACGAGCGGCACATTGATGTGCTTCTTGATCAAACTAAGAGATTAGCTCTGATAGAAAATGAAAGAGTACAGTTTCAGAACAGAGAAGTAGTGAGAATCTTGCTCGACACATGCAGGACCCTAGGACGTCAAGGGATAGCATTTCAAAGATCAGGACCAAATGATGGTAATTTTGTACAAATAATATCACTGATCGCAAGATATAACCACATCTTGAAAACGTGGTTTGATGAAAGAGAATTACGGCCGTACCACATGAGTTACATGAGTCCTGAGTCACAAAATGAGTTTATATCTCTTGTTGCTGAAGAAATAGAAAAAAAATTGTTAAGGAGATCAAGAGCTGTGATTTTTTCTCAGTGATGGCTGATACCACACCTGACAGTTCACAAATGGATATGCTTTCGATTGTTGTCCGTACTGTCATATCGGCGGTGGGTCGGAACGAAAGTGAAGCCGAAACCGATCTCACAACCGATATGCATTGAAGATCGAAGACAGATAAAATTGTACATTGCGTGAATTATACTCTTCATTCAAATCATAAACACACATAACCCAGGAGTACTTACGGTCTGGAGACATCAGTCCACAGATGGGTAGAAGATAAAGACAAAAATCAGGGTGTTTAAATAATTTAACTCATAAAATTTAATATTCATATTTATTAATGTGTAAACCATTTAAAATTGATAATATATTCCAAACAATTGTAGTATTCAACATTTAATTCACATTTGATACTATCAGAAATTATTTCAATTTTTATATTACTAGAGAACAACATATTATGTAATTAATCATTATTATCAAACACTTTGAATCCCTTTTTTAATTAATCACTTATTTCTATTATCAATATAACACAAAATAAAGGATTCCACAAAGTTACATTATTCTTAAGTGCCTTATATTTATTCCAGGGTTTGAAATGGCAACTTAAAGTTCCACTGTTATAGATTTAATTTCGATATAAATTTACCTCACAGTTCTGCTAAAAATCAAAACTCCTTATTTCCAAAAACATCAGGATTTAACTGCATTAACTTGTAAGATGAAATATTTTGCAAAATATATCCGAATGGTGGTATGTCATATCGAACAGATAGTTCAAAAGGACCTCCTCGAACCACACCCAAATCGCGCGGTCTTCGGTCGACAAAACACATTACCTAAAATAGAAAAGCAAATATTAAAATTTGGAATGAACTGCAGATCCCGATAAGATGCTTCCACAGGTATCCTCCAGGATTAGATTTTGGGAAAATCAATAATCCTCAGCAGTATGGGGCCACCGGCCCTACTCTCTTTGTTCCTTTACCTCCTCCGGATCTCCAACATCCGAACTTCACAAAGTTTAACACTCAAAATGCCCCCGGAGAAGGCCGCGTGCTCCCAACGACAACCAAGAAGCTCTCCCATTGGCTGCCGAGGAGCGAAAAAGTTCGCTTTCGAACTTTCGCACAGACAGGCGAGGCGCCACGCAAAGCAACAGCAGAAACATTAAATCCACATCTCAAACGAAACTAGACTTTTGCATATAAATCAATCTATACAAGGCTTAACTCAATGCAGGCGTTGAAAAAGAGAGTTTTTCAAGCCGCGTTTCACAAACTGCCGAATCGAACATTCATGCGATACGACAGTACTGTCGATGGAGACTGCAAACCAAGGGAACGCTTGCTAGATGTTTCTGAATGTGATGAAAAAACAGGTATTGGAATAGCAAAGCAAATTTATGAGACTTTAAGAAAGAATGAAATTGACACATCGTCATTGGCTTTTCAGTCATATGATTTTGCAAATTTAATGTCAGGACTGTTTGATGGAGCACAAAAGAAACTCAGAAATCATAGGCCATCATATACCATACATTTCATGCCAATATCACAGGACAAACACAGCCGTAGAACACAGCTGCAGGAGAAATAAGGTCAAAGAAGTGAAGAATGCCCTTCTTTTGAGAAATGTGTCTAGGACTAGGTGGACAACCAGAGCAGAGACTATAAAAGCTATAAACACATCATTTGAACCTATCCTATCTGTATTAGAAGAAATGTCCACACAACAGGAATTAGACCGTGCTACAAAAACAAAAACGCACGGGTTATGCAAAAAGATGAAATCATTCGATTTCATTGTTAGCTTATTTTTTATAAAAAACATTATGTATAAGATGAAGATTTTGACAGAAACTTTGGAAAGCCCTGATCTGAATTTGATTGATTGTACTACAGTTGTCGAAAACACAGTAATAATTTTGGAGGAGATTAATATTAACATCACAGAAATGGACAACTTGATCACAAGTGTGGAAACATTTACTGGAAACATTAAAGTTTATCCTGAACATGACTTTCAATTGCACCATAGAAGACGAATGAGGCCAAGAAGGAGTGAAAAGTATGCTGAAAATGAAGTAAAGATAGACCTGAAACAATTCTACAGAAAAGAGTTCAAAGCTGTCCTTGATACATTATGTAGAGGCCTTAAAGACAACGTGGTTGCTATGAAAACAACTATTTCTCCACTACATTCAATTTTCAAATTTTCCTTGAACAAGGATAATCTGACAATCGAAGCAATTGAAGAGGCTGTCATGATGTTCCCTCCAGCTACTAGGCCTGACATGCATGCTTTACAAAGTGAGTTAGAAGTCTTCTTTAACATATGCAAGGAGAGACACATACTATCAATGGAAACATTGAAAAACATCATGGTTCAATTCAAAAATGCGTTAAAGCTGGCTTTCACGATGTGCTAATTGACAATAACAGCCGATTATGGAGTCAGCACAAATGAAAGAGCCATCAGTCAGCTAAAAATTGCGAAAGGTTTCTTGAGAACAACAATGACAGACATGAGGCTTAACAGCTTGATGCTTTTGAAATGCCAGGCAGACTTAGAAAAAGAAATCAACTTGGAAGATGCTGTGGAAAGGTGGTCTTGCCTGAAGCAAAGACGAATACGTGTATATGTATAATAAGTTAAACACAGTAAAACCTATTTTGATCCATATTCTATTTATATGGATCTCTGGGTATATCATGATATATCATCCATCATTTTATCTCAAATGCACCAAGTCTGCCAACTTGGATCTTGATTTTGCCAACTGTACAGGGATTTCTCGACATTCGGTGGGGGAGACTCCCCCCCCCCCTGTCCCCCCTTTAGCGAGGGCCCTGGTAGTAGCGTACATTCACAGTGCACTTTAGCAAATGAAATATTTAAATATATATTGTTATTCAAGTTTTCTAAATAACTTATTTTCATCACAAAGGTAAATTTAGATGTTTAATGGGTTCAGTTTCAACTTTTATTTGCCATCATCTTCCCTTTACTATTCCGTTTGCCATATACGCTATGGTAAAATAATGCCATTTTGCCCTCACGTTTCTGCGCATTCTACTACGCAAGTTGTTTATTTACGTAGGTGCCCAGACTAGATTGATCCTTTTTAGCCTTTCGAGCGGATAAATAGCACCAGACCCACACCGACGTCATGATGTGACCCTATGTCAATATCGACGACCAATAGTAGCTTCAGATGAGAATGACATTATCATTCCGGAGCAGTTTGGATTTCGGCCAAAACACTCCACCACTCATCAATTGCTGAGAGTGGTAGAGTACATTTCTTCTGGTTTTAATAATAAGACACCCACAGCTGCGATTTTTCTTGACATCCAAAAAGCCTTTGATAAAGTGTAGCACGGTGGATTAGCTTACAAATTGATCACTCTAAAAGTCCCTGACGCACTTGTCAAACTTTTAATTTCATACTTAAATAACAGACACTTTCAAGTCAGAGTAAAAAATAACTTATCTACACCAAAGTTCATTAAAAGTAGTGTATCGCAAGGATCCATCCTGGGCCCGACACTCTTTAACATATATCTAAATGACATTCCCAGGATCCCAGACACGGAGCTGGCACTCTATGCAGACGACAGCGCGATACTTGCAAAACACCCTTACGTCTCAGTAATGCACAGACAGCTACAACAACACTTAGACATACTCCAAACATGGCTGGAAAAATGGGGAATAAAATTAAGCCCCAATAAATGTCATTGGATTTATTTCTCTAGAAAACGTAAACCTCCGCCTCCTCTGTACATAAACAACCATGCCCTAAAAGCGGAAAAATCTACTAAATACCTAGGTGTAACGATAGACTCCCACCTAACTTGGAAACTGCACGTAACGAACATAATCAAAAAAGCGTATATAACCATAGGAGCTTTATACCCAATGATAGGAAACGGAAATCTAAGTTATCAAAATAAACTCCTAATTTATAAATCGGTCATCCGCCCGGGAATGCTGTATGCAGCACCCGTATGGGGATATGCCTGTAAAACTACCATAGACTTATTAGAGACAAGACAAAACAAAGCCCTAAGGATTATAAGGAAAGCCCCTAGATACTTAAGAAACTCTGTAATTAGGAAAGACTTCAAAATAAAAACTGTTAGAGCCCAAATTAAAAAGCTAGCGCTTAAATTCTACAAAAATCTGCCATCTGTCCCAAATGAACTATTATTTAATCTGCATGACTATGATCATCGCAAGGCTAAATCTCGTAAGAGACCCCGCTCAGTACTTAACTTTGATGTACGGTACTAGGAACGTCCCACCTTAATCAGTTGATATTAAATAAAACTCGCGATCTTTGCTTTTCTACAAAATGTTTTAAATCCTAAACTGCTAAAATGCTAGGTAACCCTCAGGTCTGCATCAACCCCCCCCCCCCAAACTGCTTAAACTCTAAATGTGCAACAAACTGCCACACTAGGAGCTAGGGCAAATAATAAAAACATTAAATCAAAAACCTCGAACCTCCAACTATGGACCAATGAAATAATGTCACAGTATGAAGATAAGAACCACACCTAGAGATTGGAGATTAAAGGCGCTTTGCGCCTGATGCTTTGTTCTGGACGAAACTCTATTCCGAGTAGCTTCAGAGAACTGCGCCTGTGAACGGAGATGGTAGTTTATAATACGAATTCATCATCATTCAGCTGTTAAATTTACTATCGTATACTAGTATTATTATATAGTTTAGAATATTAAATTCTAAGTTATAGTTGATGCTTAAAATGAACTACGCTTGTGCAAGGAGTATTTCGTTTTAATTACGATCTCGGTATTATTCAAGGAGATTTAAATATATTTAAATCTCCTTCGTATTATTGGATATCATAGAATATTAAACTCTATAATTGATGGCTAGATGTGATATATAGATATAATTTAGTCATTTTGAGAGCCATGTGTCAATGGCACCTAACAATTTTTCCCCATTTGAAAAAATTTTCTACATAGATACAATTTAAAAATTATTTGCTTTGTTTATATTATGCAACTCACAAAATCAATCTCCTTTTATTAGTCATGCATTAATTAGATTGTCAAAATGAAACATTGTTCTTTGCAACATTCAAGTTGTCAAGTTCAACTTAAAATTCACAATCATGTGCAAATTCCTATAATATACTAAATGACATTGTTAATCAAAATATTCTATTAAAATATTTAATTTAATGCTCCTAAAAAGAAGTTTAAGAATATCTGTTCTAGCTATACAAAATTATCTTCATGAGCAGATCCGAAGAACAAAATGTCCTGGTCTTGTTTGTAAACAAATTTACAAAATATATGAAGTTGAATAAATATATGCAAAATAAAAGAACTAAAACTGTATGGGACCCATACTACAACTTATGAGTTTCTAAAATCTTTACCAAAATAAAACAGATGACGCAATAAATTGAAAATATCAATAATTCCGTAATCTTAAAACCTAAAAGGCCGTAATTGATTCCAATATATGCCAAAATATGTGCTAATATACTTGTACTGCTTATATTCTCATAGGGGAAAAGCAGCAGCGTATGCTTGGGGGGCCCCAGGCCCCCTTACTTTTCAAGGTTTTTTATTGTTATGCGTAGTCAGGATAAGCCACTGTGTAGAAGATATACCCATGCATTTGTAGAAGATTACTCGGTACTACGTACAATGTGAGTTTCAATTTTTGCAAAAATAAAACAATGACATAATAAACTGAAAATAACAATAATAATAATGTTTAAACCTGAAGACCATAATTGATATAATCCAGTCAAAAATGCAATATCGGTGAAATTTATTTTATATATATATCTTTATTAGTTAAATCGGAAAAGATTTAATAAAAATCAGCTGTCGTATAAACAAATTGGATTTAAATTTGTTGCTAAACGACATGATAAAATTTTCTTCAAATAAATTGGCGGAAAAAATATCATCTGCTTAATGCTATATAAAAGGATTAATTGTTCGTTTTTAATTAATATCTGGGCAACTCCTGGTTTTAAAAACTCGAAACATGGAGTAAACTTTAAGTCAGGATATTTCAAGGCTATCTACAAAATTTCATTTAAATTCGGTTCAGTTGTTCTCCCATGATGATGAGATACACATACAGACAGATTTTCAATTTTATTTATATAGATTTAGAGAAATAGATTGAAAATAAGCAAAATGAGCAAACCCGTATTATATCTATTAAAAGTCTACATTTGGATAATTTTAATCCAGAATCAGTCATTCATAAATGATATGTTTCAGCTGACAAATGTAAATATGTCAATAGCTATGAGGAAATTGTTATCCACTCAAAAATTTTACTCAATTTTGTATTTTTGTTATTTTCTTACATATCATTATCAGCTTACGTAGGAATGTACTAAAATTTGTATTTACACAAGACTTTACAGTTATGTGCATATTTATGTTATTTTATATTTTTGACATAGCAGTTGCATAATCTATATAAAGAAAATTGAAAATCTGTCTGTCTGTCTCATTATCACGAGAGAATGGCTGAACCGAATTTAATGAAATTTTATGGGTAACATTGGAAACCCCCACTTAAAATTTAGTATATGTTTCGCGTTTCTAAGACCAGGGGTTGTCTAAATATTATGATATTAATTAAAAACGAACAATTAACCTTCCATAGAGATAGCATTATGCAGACTATATTTCTTCCACCAATTTATTTGAAGAAAATTATGTTATGTCACTTAGCAATGGATTTAAATCCAATGTGTTTATGCAGCAGAAGAGTTTTATTAAATCTTTTCCGATTTAAATAATAAAGATATGTATACGTATGAAATAAATTTCATTGATATTGCATTTTTGACTGGATTATATCAATTGCGGTCATTATTATTATTGATATTTTTGGGGCTTATTCAGTGGCGGCCATTGGGGGGGGGGCGCGAGTACGCGTGACAGCATTGAGTAAACACCCCAAATTATTTTTTTAGTTATGCAGATTTATTACAATTTCTATTGAGAAAATCTGAATTTTTGGTTCAATTAAATCGAGAATTATTAAAAATAAGTTATGAAAATGACACTAGATGGCAGCACTACACCTTTCTTCGGAGAAAGTCGACTCACGAAAGCTGTGTTGCACAGAATTTTCAACACATAGGGTAAAATACAGGGATATTTTTAAAGCCGCGTCCCTGCCATCGGTATCTCCTGAGTGAAAGAATGGTATAGGAGTAATATTAGAAATTTGGCGTAAAAAAAAACCAGACATTGCAGATTTACTAGTAGATTGTGTCGCGGGACTGAGCGCGCCTCCAGCCAAAAAAAAGCAGAAGAGTAGAAAGACATGAAGAGGGACTTCTCAAATTGGCTCAGTTTCGGTAATTTGGCTTCAATTTTCTACATTTTAGAATGTGTTTGTTCTCATTCTTGTCTTTGTTATGAATTTGGAAGTTTAAATAAACATTTGAACTAATGTGAGAATTAAGTGTACGTGTGTGGTGATGGGAGGGGGTTATGATATTTTAGGGGTTTCTGGCCTTCGTGAATAAAGTGTCTTGTTTAGAACACTCAGTTTGAGGGATCGCTTGACCCACCCAGCTGTCTTAATTATTGAAATTGTTTCGCATTTCGTCATTTCTGATGCAGTTTGTCTGTTGTTCTGTTCTTCCGGAAGGGATTTATTTCTATGCTCTGGTTGATCTGCTGGTGACGAATTTCAATATGTTTGACTTCAAAATAATTCTTTAAACGTCACGAGTTTCCAATTTTTGGCACATTGTGACATATAGGCTATTTTTAGTGACATTTTCATAAATGTGTTGTTTCGGACATTTAAAGTTTGAGTTGATTTACCCAGCTGTCTTACTTTTTCAGCTATTTAACATTAAAAAATGCCTAAAAATTAAAGAAATTCTAAGTATTTATTAAAAAACTTAAAAATTAAATTTTCAACATGATCCTTTTATCTGACGTCGTTTTTCTAGAAAATTTGGCCCGACCGCTGGCGACTATATTGGTAGCCCCCCAAATTGGCTCTAGACTTATAATATTGGCCCTAGGCTTATATTTAAATTGAGGTAGCCCCCAAATTTCTTATCTCGCCTTCTAATTCAGCGAGTTTGATTCTAATCATGGTTATAGTCACCATCTGTACGTGTCACCTGAATATATATTTTGTGCCAAGCCCCTGGACGTAACTTTTAGCTTAGCTCCCTCAATTTTACATCTCGTTTCCTAACTGAGAGATTTTGGTTCTGCTAGTGGCTATAGCCTCTGCACCATTTGTACATGTCCCCTGGATATGCATATTTGTGGGAAATCCCTGAGATTAACTTTTACTTCAGTTACGCCCCCCCCCCCTCCAATTTCCCATCTCACCTCTAAATTGAGCGATTTTGATTTTACTGATGGCTATAGTCTCTGCACCATCTGTATCACCTTGATATACATATTTGATGGATATAATATACATACTTTTCTTGTGCCAACCCCTGGGCGTAACTTTTATCCACCACAATTTTACATCGCTGTTCCTAATTGAGCGATTTTGGTTCTGCTAGTAGCTATAGTGTCAGCACCATTAGCACATGTCACCTGGATCTGCATCTTTATAGTGATAAATCTCTGAGCGTAACTTTTACTTCAAATAGCACCCCCCCCCCACACACACACACACACACAGACACACACTTATCCATCTCGACTCCTAATAAAGCGATTTTGATTCAGATGGTGGCTATAGTCTCTGACCCACATGTACGTATTAACTTGATATGCATATTTGATGGATATAATATACATACGTCTTTTGAGTCAACCCCTGGGCTTAACTTTTAGTTTAACTAGTCCCCATAATTTTACATTTTAATTCCTAATCGAGCGATTTTGATTCTGCTGGTGACTATATAGTCTGAGCAACATTTGTACATTTCACTTGGATACACATATTTTTGTGTCAACCCCTGGGTATAACTTTTAGTTTAACTAGGCCCCAGAATGTTACATATCTGCTTCTAATTGAGCGATTTTGGTTCGGCTTGTCGCTATAGTGAGTTTTTCTACCATTTGTACATGTCACCTGAATATGCAATTTTAATATGGCAAATCCTCGAGCGAAACTCTTACTTTGGTTACCCCCCCCCCCCCTCAATTTTCTATCTCGCCTCCCAATCCACCGATTTTGATTTTACGGGTGGCTATAGTGTCTGAACCATCAATACGTATCGCCAGAATATGCATATTTTTTAGTCAACTCCCTGGGCATAACTTTTAGTTTAACTAGCCCCTACAATTTTACTTTAATGTAAATTAGGACTATGTAATGTTTTTCACTAGGAAAGATACGTTCCTTGTGTCCAGGATTTTTATGAACGAGCGAGCAGGTGGGAGGTGCGTTATTTTACTTAATACATCCTTCGTTTATATTTTTAATACTCCCGTTGCTATGCCCAAAATACGTATATGTATATACATATGCTTTATATATACATATTATATATATATATGTATATATATATTACTAACATATATATATAGGCATAAATACATGGATGAGCGCCCCCCTCTACATGTCGCTCACGAGCCGCCACTGGGCTTATTGATAGTTTCAATTTATTATGTCATTGTTTTATTTTGGCAAAAATTGTTGTAACTTGTAGTACGTAGTACGGAAAATCTTCCACAAATGCATGGGTATATCTTCTAATCTATGAGAATATGTTATATCTTGTATTCATCTTACATAGGTAACATTTTAAAATCTCATGCATTTCATCCAATCTTTGTATTTTTATGTGAAACTATTTTATTTTATTCACCAATAAATAAAACTTATTGAAATAGAAGTTATGAAAATGCGAACATACCTGAATAATTTTGAAAATCATTATCATGTTTTATTTCTTCCATGCCATGAACAGTCTGCAAATGATTGCGAAAATCATGCGACTTCAGTACTGTAAAATTACAATTTTTTTCTTTACAAACATAATTTGTTTTTTCTAGCAACTGGTGAACATTTTTTTTTATGTCTATAAAAGGTAGATTTACTGGAAAATATCTTTTTGCAATTGCACATTTTAGAAAACTTTTCCGTTTTCTGTGAGTTTTTGGCTTGTGAAGTGTTTGGTCCATCGTTAAGCTTTGGATCAATATTCATATTTCTCAAAAAGAAAAAATTCACGAAACTTAAATTTGCCGGGAATGCTAAATAAAAACTCCGAATACAGTTTCGTCCAGAACAGAGCACCAGGCGCGAAGCGCCTTTAATCTCCAATCTCTAGGTGTGGTTCTTATCTTCATACTGTGACATTATTTCATTGGCCCATAGAACTCCAATTCACTCCACACGAAGACCCAAACTTCAGCCAACTTCATACAAGCACTTTACACGATTTCCAACAGACCAATCAGAATGCTCTAAATGTACAAGTACCAAACGACCTTGAATCTATACACTTGGCTGAAGTTCACAACATTATACGTAGCTTCAAAGCAAAGAAATCACCTGGCTCTGATAAGATCAGCAATAGAATGCTGAAAAACCTTCCTCTTCATTACGAGTGCTGGCTCACCGTGCTCCTCAACCATATGTTGGAACTTCGATACTTTCCCCAGAGTTGGAAAACTGCTGACGTTGTCCCTCTCTTCAAAAATGGTCAAAATCCTAATTCTGCTGATAGTTACAGACCTATCAGCCTTCTATCTAGCCTTTCCAAAATTTTTGAGTTAGTGTTGCTTAGACATTTGACTAGTTTCTGCAGATCGAAAGACATTTTAATTCCTGAACAGCACGGCTTTCGATCTGATTTTCCCAACTCATGCGTGTAATAGAAACTATTCACAAAAACTCTACCAACAAGCAGTATATCAGCATAGTCTTTTTTGATATCAGTAAAGCTTTTGATAAAGCCTTTATTCCGGGTCTGCTCACCAAGCTGGTCCGACTTGGTATTTCGACACAACTTTTGGCTCTCATCAACTCGTATCTTGCTAAACGTTCTTTCCGCGTACGAGTTGAACATTCATACTCTTCTCTTCGGCCAATCAGAGCTGGGGTCCCTCAGGGCGGAAATTTAAGCCCACTTCTATTTAATCTGTATATTAACGATATACCCAAGAATCCTTACGTAAAGCTGGCCATCTTTGCAGATGACACAGCACTGATTTCTAGAAGCCACTCACCAAACTACGCTATTAACACACTCCAAAGCTACATAAAGAATAGTCTTGAGCACTGGCTCGCGACCTGGAGAATCAAAATTAATCCGACCAAGAGTGCAGTCGTCATATTTCGTCCGAACTACCAAGAACTTAGACTTAGTAACTTCTACCTTAAAATTTTCAATGATCCGATCCCCTTTTCACAGTCTGCAAAGTATTTGGGAGTCATATTGGACTCCAAATTACTTTTCGCTGAGCACATCTCCAAGAAAATTGAAACTGCAAATAAAACCTTTGTTGCCCTCCTCCCACTTCTCGGTAGAAAGTCTCACTTGTCCCTCTACAACAAACTGATCATCTACAAACAAATCATCGCACCTGCGTTATTGTATGCCAGCCCTGTCTGGGGCTCGGCTGCAAAAAAGCACATCGAGAAACTGCAAGTGTTCCAAAACAAGGTACTGCGCTGTATTGTTAACGCGCCCTGGTACATCCAGAACGAGGTGATTCACCACGACCTCAAAGTCCCACACGTTACTGGGCATATTGGGAAAACCTCACGAAATTTCTTTAGGAAGAACACTAGCAAACCCTGCCTGAGAGGTGTCGATAGTAGCTACGACACTTCCACAACTTCCTACCTTGGGAAAAGAAGGCCTAGACACCTTCTTTCCGGGCCAGCGGCGCCCCCGTGGAAGCGCCCCAGATATTCTACGCCCCAGGCAGGCGTTTCCTAACCTCGTTCGCCGGACGGCGTTGAAGACGCACTTTTCCGCCCTGGAGCTGCCTTGGCAGACCCAGAGCGGAACGGAGCGTTCTGATTCGTCCTCCCCGGCGAGCCCTCAATCCACATTCTTACTTTGCTATGTCCGCGACTTTAATGCCAGCCCGGTCACTCACCGTGCAAGCTACGCTTGCCCTGCATAAACTTTCATTTACATTTACATTTAAATATAAAATGTACTGTAACCTAAATTATTACTTGTCAAATTATAAACTTAATTGTAATGTGTGCCTGAAAAGGGCCTTCTTTTTTCGCAACTGAGAGGAAATTCTTAAATTATATTAACTTGTTGATAGAAAAACTTTATTGCATAAACTAATTAATAACTCTTTAATCTCACCTGTAAATTATATATCATTTACTTATTATCATACTGTATTAAATTATTTAAACTTAAAAACCTTTATAAATTATTTAAACTTAAATCTTTATCTTAATATTAAACTTGCCCTGCACTTCTGCAGTTTTTCTATTGGCCGCCTGCCCTTGGCCCCGCCCTCCCTCTTACAGCTACCACAGCTCAGTACCAAGCATGAAGACTAGATAGAAGGAGGGGAAACGAAATAGGCTGCAGCGGAGAAAAGTGACAAATGATTGATGGGAAGAAAGATTCCAATTTAGTGGCGCTGCTGTTAGTACAGTCCTTATTGTTCCATTCAAATAGCATTAGGTTGATCACAAGTTTATTTGATTTTAATTTATTCCTTTATTACCAATACTTCGATTTTTCTCAAAATATGGTTTCTAGTACATGTTTCGTTCCTGAGAGTAAGACAGTGACAGAAAACAACGTAAAATTGAAGGTAAAAAGAATCCCACTTTATTCTACCCGCCGCATGTAAGTATCATATCTTTATTAGATTTCACTGTATATTTACAAACGCTTCTCAGTCAGTTTTACTACTTGCTATAGTTATAAAATAATTGATTTTGAAAGGAAATTTCTTTCTTTTAAGAGGGCCATTACATGTGAAGTGCACCTTCCCGCCCCTATAAAATTTGAAACTGTGAATACAATGGAGTATTTGTTATTTTAATCTGACATTTTACAAGTCAAAAGTTTTGTTTCGCATACGATCATTGTAACTGATAGCCAACAATGCTAAATGTGTGCTTATTGTATTTCCTGTAAACATAGATTTTGTGGTGAGCATCTATTAAGCACTTTTATATATAAATAAATAAGAAGATTGTAATGCAGTGTTTAGTAATACATAAAAAGATAACTGATAAATAAAAATATTGTAACGTGTTTTATTTTAGGATGCTGATCTATTCCCAAAAAGGAAATTGGCCATACCTAGAGCGGACAAAGAATTGACCAAAATAAGTAAGGTCTGTGAATTGCATTTTTTGGATGAGGATATTAAAAATGTTTTACTGATGGAAGTGCTTTTCAATTAGAAAGAATGAGGTACATTTTAAAATCAGGAGCAATTCTAAAATTTTTCAACATCTGCCACCTTATTTATGTAAGACCAAGCCTAACAGGAAATTGCCTGCAAGCAGAGCTGCACCACCGAAAAAATCTAAAGTGTGTACAACTGAAAATACAACTGATTGTAAATATGTTGATGATTCGCCTGTGGTAGAATCAGAAAAAGATTTTACATTTGACAACTTTTTGATGCATCTTCAGTCTGTGGAAAAACCAAATTCTTTTTGGAGTATTACTCATGTGGATAATTTTGTGATGAGTGCCAGATGGAATGTATCATATTAATCAGAAAAAAGAATAGTTATTCAATATAATAGGGATATCAAAGTAAGTAACTGTTTAAAGTACTCCCTTATTTAAAATGGAAGCCTTGACCATATTAAGTAAACAAGTTGATTAACTACACAAAGTTTGGTCGCCTTTGTTGTAAATATATGCATAATACAATATACATAATAATATGTGTAATCTGTGTCTCCAATGCGATTTTGCCAAGGCCACTAAATAAGGGAGTATCTTTTCTAATTTTATATAAATCAGGGATGAGGAGTAAAAAAAAATAATTTCGACTCCTTGCAAAAGCAAAAAACTTTTATAAGGTAAATCACGTTAAATTAATACAATATACTCAACACTCTTCTAAAATGTGTTAAGATGCCAGACTCCCCATCCTTGGTATAAAGATAACTTAAATTATTATTTTGTTAATTAATTATTTGAAATTGTATTTACATTTTTTTTTACTGCCCAAACTGTATTTTCAATAATTAATGCCACTGACTGATTTGTTAATACTTGTAAATATTATATGCTCTAAAACAAATAACTAATTGAAATAATATTGAAATGCTGTTAAAAATGTTAATTGCAAAAACAAAAACTTGTAAAGAAATAAGTGGAAACCTTGGGGTTTTTTTCATTTTATACTAAATATGATATTTTGATATCTGTTTATATCTTTATACTTTCAGAGATATTTCAAATGAAAGTAAGAAAAATGAAAAAACACTCGAACAGATACTTTTTCAAGTTTTTAGGAAAGAAAGTTCAAAATGTCAAAATTATTTTTATATATTCATAATCTGAATCATATTTATAACAAAACAAGAAAAAATATTTATATTTATATCTATTGCGTTTGGGGGCATAAGCTACATTTTTGTTTACATTTTTCGTAACTCTCCATTTTCCACCACAAAATCCCCAAGCATAATTGCTGACATCAAAATGTCTGAGTAATTTGCAACAATGTACAAATTTTTTGTACATTGCATTATTGCATTGTACATTGCATTATTGCGAATATGAGGTAATGGTCTATCACTTGCTTTAATAACACACTAGATGAAAGCATTCTTTGGAAGTATTGTCTCTAATTTATTATTGTATATGCTCTTTCGCTTGTTGGGCACTTATTCTCTGGAATGTATAAAAATTATTGAAGATCTTAAGAGTGATAACATTTAATATGCTTTCTGTTGAATATTTCAATTTTAATTCTGTGAAAGAATATAACATTTTTAATGCATAATGAAGACTGCTAAAGATTTGAAATTTCACAATATTTCATGTGCTTCTGGTTATTAGAAATTTACAGTTTTCTTTTTAAGTTTTTACATTTTTTACATAATTTAAACATTTATTTTAATTTGTTTTTATCCTTCAATTTATTATTAATATTCTAAATGAAAGAGTGCAGATATTTGGAATGTATAAAAATTATTAAAGATCTTAAATGGAAAAATATTTAATTTAACTTTTTAACATTTAATCTGGTGAATTTTAATATTAACTTTAACATTTCAAAATCATAAATCTATTGAATGTGTTTAATTTAGATTGAGGGGAAGTTCAAAAAGTGAAATACCATGTTTTTAACAGATTGCATAAAGTCTAACAATATTGCATGTTTTGGAAAACTAATTTACAGAACTGTGTGTTTTAACAGTAAAAATTGTAGTATTTTGATCTGTTGCATGTGCATAATTTAGATTAAGGTGGAACTCAAGAAGTGTTTTAATAGGTTGTATGAAATCTAACAATTTTGCATGTTTTGAAAAAATAATTAACAGAACTGTATGATTTTAACAGAGTGCATGATGTCTAACAATTTTTAACAGAGTGCATGCAATCAGACATATTTTTAGCATGTTCTGGTACATAAAAATATCAGAATTGTTAAAGATTTTTAAAATTTCTGCAAATTTTAGTTTCTTTTTTTTTTCAGAAAACTTTTAAAGATATTCTCATTTCACAGAATATGGAGAATGTGTAATTTTTAAGTACAGTGAGGCATGTAAGTAGTTGCAGGTGAAAATAGTATTATTTTGATTTATCGCATATGCATAATTTAGAGCTCAAGGAGTGATATAATAGATTTCATGAAATCTAACAATTTTACATGTTTTTTAAAACTAACAAAACTGTATGTTTTTAACAGAGTGCATCAAGTTTAACAATTTTGCAATTTTAAACAGAGTGCATGCAATTGGGCACTTAGAATGTTATGATACAAAATATATCAGAATTGTTAAAAATTTCAACAAACTTTCTAGTTTTTTTGTAGAAATCTTTCAAGGATATTCTCATTTCACCGAATATGTTGAATGGGTGATTTTTAAGTACAGTGATGCATGTAAGTAGCTGCAAGTAAAAATTGTAGTATTTTGATGGATTGTATGTGTATAATTTAGTTTAAGATGGAGTTCAAGAATAGCAAATAAGAAATAGCATGCTTCTTAGAGGTTGCAAGAAATATAACAATTTTGCATGTTTTGGAAAATACTTAATAGAACTCCAAGCTTTTAACTAAGTGCATGAAGTCACAGAATAATTTTGATGTTTGGTAATAAAATATTTGGTAAAAGAATTTCATCTTTTTAAGAGTCATGGAGATTTGTTGATTTAATGTGCAATCCTACAATTATTTTATGTCTTTATTGAGTATCATTCTGTGTTTCCTTTAATTTTAATAGAAACTTTTAGATTTTGTTATAGGATTTCTGAGATATATAGTACCGTTTCTTCATCTACAACCATTTAGAGCTAAATGATCACTAGAGAGTTATGCTGCTTTTATAATGTCAGCAATCTCTTTAGTGGTTTTTTGGCTGAAAATTTTCAAGAATATTCTTATTTCACAGAATATGAAGAATATATGCTTTTTATGTACAGTGTGGCACGTAAGTAGTTTCATGTAAATTTTTTAATATATTTATATAGTGCATGTATCTTTTTGTTTATTAACTATTTGTCATAGTATGTAAAAATTAAAACAAATGGTAAAAGCCCATTTTTAATCGAATTCATTAATAATGTATAACAATTTTATGTATATGTCAAATGATTTTAATTTTCTAGGATAGGATGCAAAGATAGTCTTAACCTTTGCCTTTATTGTAATTCAAGGAAGTTAATTTTGGTATTTCTAGCCATCGTTGCATCTAACTCAGACTGTTCAATTGGTGATATGCAGTTTGGATCCAACTATCAAAGGAATGTTTATGGCATGTGCAATCATGTGTTCTGAATAAAAAAATATCAATAAAAATTTGTGTTAATAAAATGAGTATTTTGTTTCCTATAACCTCTAAAAAAAAGGGTGTATTATATATAAAACAATGTGGTCCACAAAGTAATTTGTTTGGGAATTTGGGCCAAGTTTGACAGCAGATATCTATAACAGTAAAGCAACTGCTACCTTAAAACACACTGCTGCATACAAGCAAATAAGTACTTAACCACATGTGAATGATTTCATGGTTCTTACCACTCATCAGCATAAGGTAGGCAATGAGATGATCAATAAGCACTTACTGCACTAATTTCAAATTTTTTTTTCTAGTCAAAGATTTACACAGAACCAAGCAATGTGAAGAGCATTATTTTAGCTCGCACAATCATTGACAAAATTCTATGTAACGAAGATACCTTAAAACACTCTATTACTTGTATGCTACCCTGTTGTTACCTATACACAATATTGTTTCCTGTATTATTGATATTGTTTTATAACCTAAATAATTTGCCTGGATATTGAACAAAATTATTTTGGAAAGAATCCCTCTTCTCAACTTTTTAGGCAAAGTGTAAAATTATGAAACCTAAGTATTTTTCACTAGCAGCATATCCATTCTTAAACAAATTTATAAAAAATATCAAATTGAATCAATATATGCCTGAATGAAAGCGCTATGAAATTGAATCAACACATGCTGAATTGAAAGTGCTGAAATGGTATTAGAAGATATACCCATACGAATTTTATTCTGTTTAAAAAATTGAAAATATCTGGTATCTCCACAACCTTTCAAAATGATGTCATTCTGATCACATTTATTGTTATATGGATTTCTTATTTATTCACATCTGAGAAGATTTAATAAAAATAGTAGGCTGGGGGGGGGGGGGGTCACTGGGTTTAATTACGTTGCTTAGTAACATATTTTTTTCTGCTATATAAGCTCATCGGGTTTAATTATGTTGCTTAGTAACATGATGTCATTTTTAAAAAAAAATAAATAAACTTGCAAAAAAAAGATAATTTCCATAATGCTATCTAAGGGCAGGGCCTGATAAAGCCAAAATGGGACACAGAGCCTGATGTTAATTTGGGGCCAATATGCATGCACTCATCACATGCCAAACATATGCAAAATATTAACATATAACAAATTTGGGGGCTCAGGATCACAGCTCCAAAAGCGTTTTGGTACATGCATAGAACTTCCAAACTTTTTACTTTATAAAATGTAATTTATTAAGACTTTAAAGGATATCTATTAACATATTTTTTAATTTACAATGAAAACGAATATCAGTTTTAAATTAATTAAATTATTTCTGTTTAAATCTTTGTATCACATACATAATTTAGGGCCCTTTAAAATTTGGGGCCTAGGGCCGCGGCCCCGAAGGCTCGTGCTGATTAAGTTACAAAGTAACAATCAGGCCCTGTCTATGGTAGATTCTTTTTACATAAATGTCTTGATAACCCCTGGTCCTGGAAACTCGAGACATGGATTAAATTTTAAGAAGGGCTATTTTATGACTATCCACAAAATTTCATGAAATTCAGTGCACTAGTTAATTCTCCTGCGATGAGACAAACACACAAGCAGATTTTCAACTTTATTTATATCGATAACAGCTTACAATGTTTTGTTTCTCGTAACATTTCCCTCTGTTTGCTTGTAATTAATACATATTCTTAAACACAGTGCATATATTGAAATATAGATAGCATTTTAAAATTAATATCCTATTCATTGTAGAGCGCTATCTTTTATAAATACATTCTAAACTGAGTTATTAGAATTCGAGATTGCTGTTAACAGATAATATAATATTGCAGGTTTGGATTATTTAAAGGTAAAGATAATTTTACAGTGTTTCAAGTTGAAGGTATCATTTTAACAGTGGTATAGTTGAAACATTCTCAAATACAAAGTAACTTAAAAGTAAACTTCCTAAAACATTGGTAAGCACATAAAATAAATTGTAAATGTGTAATTATTACAAATTAATTTATGTGCTTAACATATATTATTTTATATGCATATTCTCATCATTTTTTGACAAAAGTTATGGATTAGAATTTCACTGCAGGGAAATATCAATCAAGAAAATAAAATCTAAAAATATATTAAAGCTAATGTTAGATTTTAATACGTTCATATCCTGAAATTTATACGACTGTATTTTAAAATTAATGAGCAAGTGCAGTCTCATCAAGTTTTGTCATGAAGTTTCTCATCTCTATGAATTATAATTCTATTATAATTCTTAGAGATGAAAAATAAAATTAACACGGCTTGCCTTTTTTTTTTATTTACTTTCAATACGAATTAAATATTATTTTCAAACCGAAAACATTTGTTTTAAAACTGCGTATGATAATTGAAAAAATTTAGAGTTTTTAGTTTACACAATGTGCACTAGAGGGCGGTACCATTAGCAGAATTGTGAAGTGCATCGCTTGGCCAGGGAAAAAATGCAATTCTTTACTACGGCGTGTCCTCTCCTTCTCTCTAGTCTTCATGGTACCAAGTCTAGTCGTTACAACACCATGCCAAGATGAGGGTGACACAACATCGTCACCAGCAGTGGCGCACCCAGAATATTCCTAAGGGGGGGGCCATTGGTGCACAAAATTTTTATGAAGGAGGATGACTCCTCGATAAATTTTCCGAGAAAAAATGATCAGAGGCCATATCAATTAACAAGGCGGTTGTCTTTTTTTGTACATTTATTTTTATCAAATTACTAACAATTCTTTAGTGCAGTGCAAGAGAATTGAATGATTAGAAGAAGTAGTAGTAGATATTTATACAAAACAACACAAATTAAGAAATAGATGAAGATAAAATTATTTGTTCTGGTCTGCTTATACTGTATACTTGTTTTCAACCACTCTCTCATGATTACATATTGTTATATTATTCAATTATGATCTATACATATTCATAAAACGAAGTCCAGCCTCCTGTTTTTCTTTGTAGCCAGAGCATTAATTATCTGGTCTGGATCAATTTCCACTTCACGGTGAATGTTCATTGACGCCAGTCCATTCAGTCTGGTTTCACTCATACTGTTTCTCAAGTAAGTTTTCAACCTCTTCATTGTGGAGAATGACCTCTCAGCACTGCTTGTTGATACTGGGAGGGTGGCATACACTTTTAAAAGTTCAAACACAGTTGGAAAAGTCCTTTGGTCACAAAAGTTAAGCAGTTCGATTGGGCTTTTAGTTTTCTTGTTCAATGCAAAGACCTTCATGTACCACAGATGTAGTTCAGCTTTTAGAGTATTATCTGATCTGGGTCCTAAATCATCTGCAAATTTCCTTGATAAGGCAACAAATCTCTCGTTTTCTTCCAGTGTCGGCTGCCTTCCATTCGGAATGACAGATGCAAAACTTTGTAGAAATTCCTTATGTTTGAGAAATTTTTCATGGAGGTGAGTGATGAAATTATCAATCCATGGAATGAAAATAGAAAGTCTGTAGTATTCTTCAGGAGTCTGTACGTTGAAATTTGATCTATAAATTTGTCTGGTGGCACGGCGTGGTAGAGTAATGTTTTCTCCATGCTGTTCCAGCTTCTTAACAGCTTGTTCAAACAGATGGTGAAACTCGTTCTCTGCGTTCTCTCGAATTATAGATATAGCTTTCAAAACGTCTTCTACGTCACTCACAGCAGTTGCCAGATCAAGGTTAACTTCCTGCAGCTTTTCACTCAGACGAACACTGTAGCTGAGTAATCTGTCAGCTGAAACAAGTGCTATGACAAACTGTGATGTTAACATTGAACATAACAAGGTATGAGCCTCTGTTGATGTCTCCTTGTCATTCCAGGTAGTAATCTCCTCCAGAGCGTCGATTACTTGATCAAACAATGAAACCATAACTGTGACGGCATCATGTCTCTCCACCCAACGAGTAGGGCATAATTTCTTCAGTTTTTTGGCACTGATTTCTGTCTCTTCCTGATTAGCTGCATTAATTTTGCTGGTGAGAACAAGGTTTCGTTTTGGTGTGTTGAAAAAACTAGAGATTTTCCCTATTATTCCAAAGCTGTTTCGGATATCCGGAACTCTAGATGAATAAGTTATGGCTAAGTTCAAACAGTGTGATGCACAATGAACGTAGGGGGCTTTGGGGTGTTGCTCATATATAATTGCTTGGGCGCCATTGTACTCTCCACTCATTGCAGAAGCTCCATCGAACCCTTGTCCACGGAGGAAAGACGTATCAATGTTGCAGTCTGCAAGGCCTTTAAGAATAGCATCTGCAATTGCTCGACCTGTAGTTTCAGTCAGGGGCACAAACTTAAGGAAGTTCTCCACTATCTTAAATTCAATTTTATACTTATCATTTGTTTCAAACCGTTTCAAATAACGAACGCAAAGTGTCATTTGCTCTACCGTTGCAATATCTGTGGTTTCGTCACATAAAACCGCAAAACATTTGGCCTCATTCACCTCAGTTGCTATGTGCTTCACAATGGAATCATTGCATGCTGAAATAATCTCATTTTGTATATTCCAACTTATGTAAGTTGCATTTTTTGCACAACCTTGTAGATGAGTTTTCCGTATTTCTTCTCCTGCATCAACTCGGAGTCGCAAAAGGGCTCTAAAATTTCCTTCGCCTTGGCATGGTTCTGACAATACGTCCAAATCCCCACAGTCTCTATGCCCTCTCATGGCCAGCCCTTGCCTTCCACAAAAAATCACTGTTTTGATAATAGGTTTAAGAATAGCCCTATTCTGCAAAACTTGTTTTTGCTTTCCTCTGTCCATTACTTGATCCACAGGAACCGTTTTTCCTTCCGTGACCCTTAAGAACTCATCGGCTTTGAGAACTGAATCCTTATGATAGAAAAATTTTTCATGTTGACTGAACTTCTCCAAGGCCTTCTTCCAATTATTAAATCCTTTTGAAACAAGTTGACCTGTAGCTTGTGTGGATCTTAAACCGACTTCATGGGGTGCAAAGAGAACACAAAATTTGCAATAGGCACTGTCCTCTGCCTTTGAGTAAGCTAGCCAGTTATGCTTACTCAGCCAAGATGAGCAGAACTTCCGAGTGTGGTGAGGTTTTCCTTGACTTGATACAGCACTAGTGACAGTAGCAGGAAAACTGTAATTTGCATATGGTTCCCAAAGATTTTTTAGCGCTGTTATCCTATCTTCATCTGTGAGGTTAGATTTCTTGACATAATTAGAAATATCTGCAGCCAGAATTTCTATTTCAACTGTGTTTGGTATTGTGTTTTGTCCTACCTTTACCTCCTCACAAGCGTTTGAAGACAGCCCGGGGTCACGGCTGTTGCTTGCTTCGACTGCAGCCTCATCAATGTAACAAGAGCTCAGGGAAACGTCGTTGGGAACGTCACTATTTTCAATCTTACTTTTTTTTTTAAAATAATTTCCCAGTGTCTGTTGGCCTAGCCCTTTTCGTTTTTCACTCATTGTCTTTTTTTTTACCTTGCTCCTCAGTTATTCAAGAACAAAATTTGCTATATAGCCGAAATACGCACATAAACACACACACTGATCGTTAAAGATGCATTTCACTGTAAGATCAGTTGAAAGTTCAGGACCATTATTAAATTCAGCTATTCACCACGCAGGCCCTCGTTCCGAAACTACCAATTCACTGTTATCACCTTGTGTCGTAACGTCGCACTTTATTTCAACTCACAGCAACACTTAATTCGCGAAGCGTTGGCACGATCTATTTATTCACTTCCACAATTTTCTCACTGGGTAAACGAAATCCTCGAGTTTTCGAGCGAACAGCCGCTTCCCCGCCGTTCACTCTTTATATAGGGCCACGGAGGCGCCTGTGACGTCACTCTACACAGCACTGGTATAGTACGACTATAGCGAGAAGGCATTTGGGTCACGTGATTTTGGACGAGTCCATTAGTTAAATTCAATCACAGGTAGAAACGTCTTAAGAAGAACGGGTTTCCAGAATTGGCGCCTTTAGTGCGAATTAATTTATAATTTGTACAGTACGATAAAGAGCTTTATATGTATAATTACATTCAGTGTAAGTGTTGGGATATGCTGGAATTGTTTTCTTCACAATGATTAAAATTATTTATTACAATAATGGTTGTAAATGTTTTTTTTTTATACTTTCTCGAAGGCAGACCTAGTTCTCCCTTGTGCTGACAGCGCCCTTCGCGTTTTGCTTTGTCAGCCCAAGGGGGGGGCCAGGGCCCCCTCGGCCCCCCCCGTGGGTGCGCCACTGGTCACCAGTGATCCATTTCCAGCACCTCAACATGAAAGAGTGCATATTGCTATCTACGCCCAACTTGCAAAACCATAAACAGTGGACATTATTATTTTCGATGTGGGCGTGAGGGACTTTGTCACATGGTAGAAATCAAGCGTCTTGGTCTTGGTCATTGGCCCATAGTTGGAGGTTCGATGTTTTTGATTTACTGTTTTTATTATTTGACCTAGCTCCTAGTGTGGCAGTTTGTTGCACATTTAGCGTTTAAGCAGTTTGGGGGGGTTGATGCAGATTTGAGAGTTACCTAGCATTTTAGCAGTTTAGGATTTAAGACATTTTGTAGAAAAGCAAAGATCGCGAGTTTTATTTAATATCAACTGATTAAGTTAGGACGTTCCTAGTACCGTACATCAAAGTTAAGTACTGAGCGGGGTCTCTTACGAGATTTAGCCTTGCGATGATCATAGTCATGCAGATTAAATAATAGTTCATTTGGGACAGATGGCAGATTTTTGTAGAATTTAAGCGCTAGCTTTTTAATTTGGGCTCTAACAGTTTTTATTTTGAAGTCTTTCCTAATTACCGAGTTTCTTAAGTATCTAGGGGCTTTCCTTATAATCCTTAGGGCTTTGTTTTGTCTTGTCTCTAATAAGTCTATGGTAGTTTTACAGGCATATCCCCATACGGGTGCTGCATACAGCATTCCCGGGCGGATGACCGATTTATAAATTAGGAGTTTATTTTGATAACTTAGATTTCCGTTTCCTATCATTGGGTATAAGGCTCCTATGGTTATATACGCTTTTTTGATTATGTTCGTTACGTGCAGTTTCCAAGTTAGGTGGCAATCTATCGTTGCACCTAGGTATTTAGTAGATTTTTCCGCTTTTAGGGCATGGTTGTTTATGTAAAGAGGCGGCGGAGGTTTGCGGTTTCTAGAGAAATAAATCCAATGACATTTATTGGGATTTAATTTTATTCGCCATTTTTCCAGCCATGTTTGGAGTATGTCTAAGTGTTGTTGTAGCTGTCTGTGCATTACTGAGACGTAAGGGTGTTTTGCAAGTATTGCGCTGTCGTCTGCATAGAGTGCCAGCTCCTTGTCTGGGGTCCTGGGGATGTCATTTAGATATATGTTAAAGAGTGTCGGGCCCAGGATGGATCCTTGCGGTACACTACTTTTAAAGAGCTTGGGTGTAGATAAGTTATTTTTTACTCTGACTTGAAAGTGTCTGTTATTTAGGTATGAAATTAAAAGTTTAACAAGTGCGTCAGGGACTTTTAGAGTGATCAATTTGTAAGCTAATCCACAGTGCCACACTTTATCAAAGGCCTTTTGGATGTCAAGAAAAATCGCTGCTGTGGGTGTCTTATTATTAAAACCTGAAGAAATGTACTCTACCACTCTCAGCAATAATAAAAACTCCGCTAACCAGAATTAACTTGTACCCTACGTCATCAAGTATGTCAATCGCATCATCGTCAATAATGGTTCCTTGTTGGTCGAATCGGAGTGGGTTCGGTGCTATTTATCCACTCGTTTAGCCCTTCATGGTGCCCATGCTTTATGGGTGGCGTGATTATTTGAATTTGACCTAGTATACTCTAGGTCAAATGGTTTAGTAACAACAGAATAAAAGTTACTTAATACATTCAATTGTTTTTA